>JBBDGP010002691.1:112500-400878 GCA_037952835.1 Lithobates septentrionalis | reverse complement strand
CTCTTATGTCTGTTATTTTTAGAGGTTTAGATATTTTGCTCCCTAACCATATAGTTGGTTATTTATATTTACCACTGTGTATAGATGAGAATAAATTGCGTTTTTTTTTTTTTTTTTTTTTTTTTTTTTTTTAAAAGCTTTACATATTAACTAATTTATACACCACACTTTTTTGATTAATCGAAACAATTGGTCAACTATTCGACTATGAAAATAATCGTTAGTTTCAGCCCTACTGCAGAGCGATCTCTGCAGCATATTTAGCAAGTACAGGATCGCCTACAAAATATGCAAAGTGGCTGGAGGGAGCTTCAAATGCAAAGATGTTTTTATTGCAAATTGAGAGCAGACTGCAGTTCCTCTTTAACATGGTCTAAAGACTGAAGGGTGTGTTTGTTTGTTTTGTTTTTTTTTTCATGCATTTTATGCTGTGATAGCCTCTGCTCTCCAGGGACACTTCTCATTGGCTGAGAGTGCAGCAAGTGCCATTGGCTCCCACTGTTAATCACAGCCAGTGAACCAATAAGGGGAGAGGGGTTCAGCCGAGCTGTAGTTCTGTGTGAATGGACACACTGAGCCTCGGCTCAGGGGCCCCATATCAAGCTGGGAGCACTCGGCAAGAGCGAGGGGCCTGGGGGCATCGGCATGGGAACCGAGAAGAGGATCCTCTGGTTGCTGTATGTGAAGCAGGTAAGTATGACATGTATGTGTTGGGTTTTTGTTTTGTTTTTTCTCTTTAAAAATAAAATATACATTTATACCAAGTACCTGTGGCTAAAAAAAAAAAAAATCTACTGCAGAACGTGTGGCTAAAAATTAAAACCGGAGTACAACATAAAAAATGGTTATGGGTATAAAAACAAATCTAATAACCAAGAGTCTTATTTTGATTGGTATGGTATTGTCTGTAACTGTACACTTTAATTTCAACAGGCCCTCCAGGTCAACCCAACTATGGGCCATATGGAGGCCCTCCTGTACAAAATCAGCCAGTGGGGCCAGGTGGCCCGTCTTCTGCATGGATGCCAGCCCCTCCAGCAAACCCAAAACTGCCCACCAGGGTTAGAATATTTGAGTATGGTAGGTGGTTATATTTCCACATGTCCTAGTTATGTGTCCATTCTGTTTTTTATGGAAGTTTGTCTTGATGTAAAAAATTCTCCATATAAACATGGTCACTCAGAGCTCCATGAAAACTGCTACGTATATGTCATGGTGCATGGTCAGTGCTGTACTGCACTAAAATATACAGATGTTTAATATCCTTACCACTGAACATATGGTCTCAAAGAATTTCCCTTTTTATAAGCACCCATTGGTTCAGTCATTGTTGTCATCGTACATTTCCATAAATTGCTAAACCTATTGCTGTTCATGGTAATATTTATCCTTTAGTTTTGCTACGCATGACATTTGGATCACAAAGCATTTCAGACAGCAGTGAAGGAAACAAAGGTCCACTCCACCTACAAAAATCCCCTTTTACACTCTGCTAGGCACCCACATAATGGCAATAACAAAAATCACTAAGTCTAGCCTGTTTTTTGATTTGCAGATGGGAAGCTTTTGTTTAGATTTCCTGCACCACACCAACAAAAAATCCTCTGATCTGTGCATTATGGTCGCCCCACAGTATACTGTATATGTGCAATGGGGTGCCGTTGGCAAGGCACCCCAACACATAGTATGCTGCCTTGCATTATTGTAACAAGTGTTGTGATTAAGCTCTAATGAAAATATTGTGTACCTTTTTTGTCTACTCCTGTTGTCTCCAGGACTGGAAGTATTCCCCTTAGACATAGGGTGGATATAAATCAAGTGTGTGTGTGGTATGTTTGTGTTTTTTTTTTTTTTTTTTGTTTTGTTTTTTCTCCAAAAGCATTTTATTAAAAATTGATAAAAATTAATCTAAAGAGTTTTTTTTTTCTTGTTACATTAATAATTTATTCAGCATTAAATGGAGCTTAGTTATGTAGCATTAGGCTGTATATTCTACAATATTTGCATTTTTGGTAAATTCAATGAATGCAAGCTAAGATGGCATGCGCTGCATTCACACAATGTCACAGTAACCATGAGATTAAACCTAGTTAAGGAATATTCCTTTTATCCCATTGTTTTGCAAATCTTTGTACACTACAAACTGTATGGTTTGATTGGTTCTGATATCGCTGTTGTACTAACCTGATAGCTTATTGTTCTAAATAGGAAACCTTCATTATGTTTGCAGATATTAAAGATTCTAACTACCAGCAAGAAACAGTTCTTACATTTTAAAGGGCACCTGTCATTTCAGATCCATCATGGCAACGCCTGTTGGTGGGGCATCCTCTCACCTGCTGCTGCCACGTCCCTCACCTTGTTGTCGCATCACCAGCTGTCCCATTAAAGTGAATGGGACTGTCGGTGAGTCAACAGCGGGTCAGGAGGAGCCGTTGGACAGATAACAGTTGCTCTTTAAAAGTTATGATTTAAATTGAGTTGATTTAAATAAAGCCTTTTTTACTAATTTAAGTTGACTTGATTAAAAACAAATCCACCCTGCTTGGACAGCAACAAAAACCTGCCAGATGTTTGAAGTCTCTTCCCCCACTCCCACTCTACCAAAAAAAACTGGCGATCCAGTTGACCAGATGCATCTCTTCAGATAAAAACATGTTTTAAAAAGATTTAGAATTTAATTGATTTTAGATAATAAGGGCTCAAAGTCATTATTGCATTCCTGATGCTCACAAACTGCCTTGTATAGTTGTAATAATCTCCATAATTCTCAAAGGAGTTTTATTTTTTTTATTTTGTTGCAGATTGATCAACTACTTGTCCATCAGCAAGTAGAGCTACTGGAAGGTATGCTACATCAACTTTATTGGGTTAATACTTGTTTGAGCAAATTACCACTCCATCGCGAACATTTTAATTGTTGGCTTAGCAGCATTTGGCCATCAAAGTGAAAAAGATGAATTGATAAATTTCAGTTGGTTATTAGTACTGTTGCATAAAAAAACAGTATAGACATATAGCCTGGTGTTGGTTTGCTTTGAACTGCAGGAGCAAGTGAGATCAGCTATGGGGAACCTACACACAATGCTTTATACCTTGCATTTTTACACTAATGTGGGATAACATTATTTTATTTTTATTTATTTTTTTCTGGAGAAATATGATCTTGGGTGTTATGCATGTTTTAAAATGGTGTAGGTCTACAACAAAGCTTTCCTTCAGCTGAATCTGTTTGACAGAAATCCTTGTATAGGGGTGTGTTTTTTTTTTTTTTTTTTTTCTTCCTCCCCAAAAAATATTTAACCACTTAAGGACCAGCCTCGTTTTGGATTTTAGGTGTTTACATGTTTAAAACAGGTTTTTTTGCTAGAAAATTACTTGGAACCCCCAAACATAATAAGAATAAAATGGCGGTCATTGCAATACTTTTTTTTTTTTTTTTTTTTTTTTTGCACCGTATTTGCGCAGCGGTCTTATAAGCGCACTTTTTTTGGAAAAAATCACTTTTTTGAATAAAAATAAGACAACAGTAAATTTAGCCCAATTTTTTTTATATTGTGAAATATAATGTTACGCCAAGTAAATTGATACCCAACATGTCACACTTCAAAATTGCGCCTGCTCGTGGAATAGCGTCAAACTTTTACCCTTAATCTCCATAGGCGACGTTTAAAAAATTCTACAGGTTGCATGTTTTGCGTTACAGAGGAGGTCTAGGGCTAGAATTATTGCTCTCGCTCTACCGGTCACAGCGATACCTCACATGTGTGGTTTGACCACCGTTTTCATATGCGGGTGCTACTCACGTATGCGTTCGCTTCTGCGCGCGAGCTCGTCGGGACAGGGCGCTTTAAAAAAATTATTATTTTTATTATTTATTTTATTTTATTTTTTCACTGTTTAAAAAAAAAAAAATAATTTTCGATCACTTTTATTCCTATTACAAGGAGTGTAAACATCCCTTGTAATAGAAAAAAACATGACAGGTCCTCTTAAATATGCGATCTGGGGTCAAAAAGTCCTCAGATCTCCATATTTACACTAAAATGCAAAAAAATGACACAAAAAAATTGTGCCTTTTTTAAGAGAAGTGGGCGGAGCCGCGTAATGACGTCGCTCCGGCCGTCACATGGTATAGACGGGTGGGGGCCATCTTGGCCTCACTCGTCTCAGTACCTCAGCAGTGACAGGTCCCGATCTCCTCCGCCGCTACCGACGGCTCCGGTAAGCGGCGGAGGGTGCGGGAGAGCGGCGGGAGGGGGGGTGGCACCTCTCCCGCCACCGATAACTGATCTCGCGGCAAACCCGTTGCAGAGACCACCATTATCTTGTGCAGAATCGCCGGCCCTAAAGATGGATACCTCGGTTGTGGCAGCAGCTGCTGCCGTTACCGAGATATCCATCTTTAAAAAAATGACTTGCATATACAGTGAGCGGTCGTCAAGTGGTTAAACTTTTTTTTTTTTTTTTTTTTTTTTTTTTTTTTTTTAAACCTTTTCAGCATTGATTGGCTACGAGTCTAACAACAAATATGAAATAAAGAACAGCATGGGCCAGAGAGTGTACTTTGCTGCTGAACAAAATGATTGTTGTACTCGGAATTTCTGTGGAGCCGCCCGGCCTTTTGCCATTACCATTGTTGACAACGCTGGTCGTGAAATAATCCGTCTGTCCAGACCATACAGATGTTCTTCATGCTTTTTCCCTTGCTGTCTGCAGAAGGTAAATGCTTTAAATCCCTTTTTTTTTTTTTTTTTATTTGTGTAGGGCTATGCTCAAGTCGACCCCCCCCCCCCCCCCCCCCCTTTTTGTGCCTGCCCTTCACAAGTGGCACCACAGTGTTGAGCTCTAACAGTGCTGCCCCACATACAGTTGTGCTCATAAGTCTTACCCTGGCAGAATGTATGATTTCTTGGCTATTTTTAGGAGAATATGAATAACACAAACTTTTTTTTCTTTTTTTTTTCACTTGTGGTTAGTGTTTGGCTGAAGCCATTTATTATCAATCAACTATGTTTACTCTCCTCTTTAAATCATCACAACAGAAACTACCCAAATGACCCTGATCAAAAGTTTTTATAAACCCCAGTTCTTAATATTGTGCATTGCCCCCTTTAACATCAATGACAGATTGCAGTCCTTTTGTGGATGAGGCTCGTTATCTTCTCAGATGGTTAAGCTGCCCATTCCTCTTGGCAAAAAGCCTCCCAGTTCTTGTAAATTCTTGGGCTGTCTTGCATGAACTGAATATTTGAGATCTCCCCAGAGTGGCTCAATGGTATTGAGGTCAGGAGATTGAGATGGTCACTCCAGAACCTTCACTTTATTGTGCTGTAGTCAATGACAGGTCAACTTGGCCTTGTGTTTTGGATCATTGTCATGTTGGAATGTCCAAGTATGTCCCATGCGCAGCTTCCTGGCTGATGAATGCAAATGTTCCTTCAGTATTTTTTGATAACATACTGCATTCATCTTGCCATAAATTTTGACCAATTTAATTTGTGCCTTTGTAGCTCACACATCAGCAATCCACCTCTGTTTCACGGTAGGAATGATGTATTTTTCATCATAGGCTTTGTTGACTCCTCTCCAAATGAAGCGTTTACGGTTGTGGCCAAAAAGCTACATTTTGGTCTCATCACTCCAAATGACTTTGTGCCAGAAGGTTTGAGGCTTGTCTCTGTGCTGTTTGAAGTATTGTAAGCCGGATACTTTGGCATTTGCGTAGTAATGGCTTTCTTCAAGTGCCTCCTTCTTGTGCATCTTGAAACAGCCACACCACATGTTTTCAGAGTCCTGCATTTCACCTGAAGTTATTTGTGGGTTTTTCTTTACATCCTGAACAATTTTCCTGGCAGTTGTGGCTGAAATTTTAGTTGGTCTACCTGACTGTGGTTTGGTTTCAACAGAACCCCTCATTTTCTTTATTGTACATCATAGGACACAGAGCCTCAAGTAATTACTTGGTGGGTTATGGGCCTACCTTCAAGTGTTGACACTGGTATAACCAATACAGGAAGTTGACTCCCCTATATAACCCCTCCTCCTTCTAGGAGTCCTCAGTTTTTTCACCAGTGTCTAAGGTGTTGGTCACGAGTGAAGATGTGCTCTGAGGAGCTCCAGGGAGGGATCCATGCTGGATTTTAAAATCCTCCACAACCGGATCCATCTTCGCCACTGAGTCCATAGGATGGTACCTGGGCCTCGCATTGAAGAACGAGGTTTTACCTGTAAGCTTCTCTTTGAGAGCTGGACCCTAGGAACCAGGACTTTTTTGGTTTTTCTATATTGCCTAAAGTTGTTCCTGAGGGGTGCTATACAGGTCCAAAGGAGCAAAACCCCTATTAAAAAGGGCCCCAGTCTTTGAAGGTTTAACTACGCTGCCCGCCGTGATGGGTGAAAGTTGGATCTGTATGTTAAATCGGCAGTATCCTGCAGCGAGGATAAGGTAAGGGGAGAAGCCTAGGAACTGTAAAAAGTCCACCTATGCCCTTTTCTCCAAAAAATACTTATATAAAATGTATAACTGTATGCCTTAAAATGTCTCCTCTAGAGGGAGTATATTACATTTGCCTAGTACAATGCCTTTTTCAGCAGCTCTGTGTCTGGCTATAGCAGCGGGTGTGGTCCCTGCAGCCAGAGAAGTTCTTAATTGAACAGATGGTGTTCCTCTTCTGAGGGATCTAAAGGGGTTACAGCAGTAGTTTTATGAAGATACAAAACCATCCATTTGCATTTTTTTGTGTGAAGTCTTCCTTTAAAACTAGGAGCCTAACAAACACTGCTGATAAAAATTCACCTCCCCTCTCCTCCTGGAGAGGTGCGGCAACAGCTGACACTTGTGTGTAATCAGGTTCTCGCCTGAGGCTTAACACACGCTCTCAGTTCATATGCTGAAGACAGAAGTCTGTCACACTAAGACACAGGAGCGCTGGGCATGTAAAGGTGTGTAAGCAGGCATTTCCAGCACAGGAAATATTATGGTACTCCGCATCAAAGGCTGATCCTTATGGTGACATTGTTTTTCTTTTGCTAAAACTATTCAGCAAATACCATAATTTGTTAAAGTGACTCTGCTGTTGTGCTTGGCACATTTGATTTCCAGTGTACCGCAAAGGTACCAAAGATTCCACCCCCAGGCGCTGGGAACTCCAGTCATGCCTCCACATTGTCATCCTCTCCGGAGATACCTGACATGGCAAGCCAGGGTGAGTCATTGGAAGCAATTTGTGTAACTCCTTCTCACACTTCAGCCCCTGTTTGTGACTGAAGATGCATTCTCCTCTGCCCTATTGGGCTTAGAAGGAAGATTAGCGTCTTTAATCGCAGTCTCCATCCAAGAGGATAGGAAGCATGCTAGATCCCCCTCCCCCACCTCAAACCCCCTTTTTCCAAGGGAACAGTGGGCACAGGATGAGGTGTTATCCTCAGGTGATCACGGGGAAAAACAAGCCAAATTTTTCTTCTGTGGAGGAAACAGTTGAACCTTATGCAACCTCACAGTCTGACAGATTGATGGTACAAACTCTTACAGAGATGCTTCATTCCACTTTTTATACTACTCCTAACAGAGTAATCTGAAAGTCCATGTCCCTTTAGTTTTTAAAAAAAAAAAACCCTTTTCCAGCGCTTATTTATGCTGAATGGGATCATCTGGATAAGCATTTTTTCCCTCAAGTTTCTCAATAAAGATACATAATTGCTTAAGCATCCAACAAATAAGGAGTCGGCATTTTCTTGGTTAAAATCCTCCTACCAATGGTGCTATGTTTTGCCATAGATGCCATAAAATACCCTATCCACCAGGCATCTCGCCTTGCGCTTGTGCTAAAACACATGCTTAGGACCCTGTGGTTAAAAGGGTTGGTCAGCCGAAGCATCTTGCAAAAAAAGGTGTCTGACTTGTTTCCCTTTTCATTGGGGAAGGTTTGGAGAAATACATCCAAATGATTTCTAGCAGTAAAGCTCTTTTGTCCAGTAGAAGGTATAAATGTCCTTTTATTTAAAGTGAAGCCACAACAGCTCACAGGTTAAGTACTCTGACGGCCAGTGCAGCCATGGGAGACTTCTTGACAGACATGGGTTCAGATCCACATGTCGGCGTTCACTAGTGAAGGAGCCACTCCTCACAGGTTAACTACTCTGATGGCCAGCGTAGCCATGGGAGGCTTCCTGAAAGACGTGGGACCTCGTCCTCACGTTGGCTCCTTGTGACCTTGGACAAGTCACTTAAACGGATTCCTTGCCCTGCGCAGGGCAGCTGCCTGTAGGCAGCGGTGACTGCCTCCACTGTCAGACTCTAGGGCATGATTTCCAAGGAGTACTGTTCAGATCTGTGTGACTTCAAGGTAGTCTCTGCACTACTTTGGTACCACTTTGATGCGACTTGAGGTCCATAGACCTCTAGAATACACAGGCATTGTTTCCTGTCGCATCAAAATCGCGCCCCGACATATATTCTCGGCGGCAAAAGATCATGGTAAAATCCCGCAACTTTGTGGTTGCAATAGTGGAAACTTAGCCTAAGAGGAGAAAATTTTCAGCCCCTGTATACATGATTGAAAATGCGTTTTTTCCTCCGCCCTGCAGGGCCTAGAAGGAAAATTAGCGACTTTAATCGCATCCACTATCCAAGGATGAGAAGCATGTTGGATCCCCCTCCCCCACCTGAGATCCCTTATCAAGGGAACAGTGGGTAGAGGATGAAGGATTACCCTCAGGTAATCGGGAAGAAAGGCAAACTGAGTACTCCTCTGCAGAGGAAACAACTAGAGTTGAACTTTTTTTTTTCAGCTTCACAATCTGAGAAATTGCTGGTACAAACCTCTTACAGAGATAATTTGTGCCTCTTTCAAGCTACCTCTAGTAGAGTCAGCTGATCTGTTTTTTCTTGGGTTCCTTGGAACCTTCACTGCCTTTTTCATGCGTTTCCTGTACATGTACAGAGCCACGCAGAAATTCAACAGATCCATTCTAGATTTTAAAAAATCGAAATCAGTTCCTGAAGATCCGCTCCTTTTCTATGGAGTCGATCAAGTCAGTAGTTTCTATCCTGCAAGGAGGAAAACTCCTGGTGCCTATCGGCATCAGGGATGCATATCTGCATGTCCATATATTTCCCACTCACCAAAGGTTTCTGCGGTTCCAAGTAGAACAGCAGCATTTCAGTTTATAGCCTTGCTCTTCGGGCTAGCTACAGCACCTCGAGTGTTCACAAAAGTGCTAGCCCCACCTGTAGCCAGGTCAAGGGCACAGGGCTTAAACAGTCTTGGCATACCTAGACTATCTATTGCTAATAGACCAATCGCTGTTCGGAGTAAGGTGTAAACATTACAACCAGTTACCTGGAAAGGTCTGGGTTGCCTTCTCAACCTAGTAAAGTCTCCATCAAAATTGCTAAAAAAGGGCTGCAGTATTTGGGTCTGGTCATGGATACAGCCCAGAAAAAGGGTCTTCTTGCCCAGAAAAAAAACTCCATAAAAGAGTTGGTGCGGATGGTCAGGTCAAAAGGAGGTCCCTCCATTCACCTTTGCATGAGGTTGTTGGAAAGGATGGTGGCTTCATTCGAAACAGTTCCCTTTGCCCAGTTCCATATGAGACTGTTGCAAAACAGTATTCTATTTGCTTGGAACAAAACGATCCAAGCTTTGGACTTGCCAATGCGGCTGTCCCCAAGGGTGTACCAAAGCCTCAATTGGTGGTTACTAAAGAATGTCCTAAAGAGTAAATCCTTCAGACCACTTATCTGGAAAGTGGTAATGACAAAGAAGACAACTGTCAAAGGACAGTGTTCAAGAACCGAAAGAGCCTTGCCCATCAACATCCTAGAGATTCGAGCAGTGCGTCTGGCTCTAAAAGCCTGGACTTCCAGGTTAAGGGATTGTCCCGACAGGATCCAATCCGTCAATGCCACAGCTGTGGCCTATATCAATCGCCAAAAGGGGCACCAAGAATCTCTCGGTGCAGAGAGAAGTGAACCATATTCTAACTTGGGCAGAAAGAAATATTCCATGCCCATCGGCAGTCTTCATTCTTGGAATAGAGAATTGGCACGCGCATTGTGCCGCCAGCAGATTATTCCCAGGGGAATGCTCTATTCACCCCGACATGTTTTGGGCTGTTTGTCAAGGATGGGGGACTCCGGATGTAGATCTTCTAGCATCCAGTGCAACAAAGTTAGTCAACTTTGTGTCCACAACAAAAGATCCATTCGCATGCAGAACAGATGCGTTGGTGATACTGTGGGATCAGCTTTTACTGATCTATGCATTTCCCCCTATTCAGTTACTGCCTCGCCTTCCTTGCAGGATCAAGCTGGAAAGAAAACCGATAATTCTGGCAGAAGCAGCATGGCCCAGAAGGTCATGGTATGCAGAGGTCGTAAAGATGGCAGTGGAGGATCTGTGGTCCCTTCCACTAAGGCCAGACCTGCTCTCACAGGGGCCGATATTCCATCCTACTTTACGAATGCTAAATTTAACGGCCTGGCTATTGAGACCCACATTCTGAAAAGACGTGGGCTTTCCAGGGCAGTTATTTCCACTTTAATGCTAGGAAGCCAGCTTCTAGATAGAGAGATAGAGAGATAGAGAGATAGAGAGATAGAGAGATAGAGAGATAGAGATAGAGAGATAGAGAGATAGAGAGATAGAGAGATAGAGAGATAGAGAGATAGAGAGATAGAGAGATAGAGAGATAGAGAGATAGAGAGATAGAGAGATAGAGAGATAGAGAGATAGAGAGATAGAGAGATAGAGAGATAGAGAGATAGAGAGATAGAGAGATAGAGAGATAGAGAGATAGAGAGATAGATAGATAGAGAGATAGAGAGATAGATAGATAGAGAGATAGAGAGATAGATAGATAGAGAGATAGATAGATAGATAGATAGATAGATAGATAGATAGATTAATTAATTAGAGAGTCTGGAAAGCTTATGTTTCCTGGTGTGAATCCAAGGGTTGGCACCCTCGGAGATATATTATATTATATTCTTGCCTTTCTACAAGTAGGCGTAGAGATGAAGTTGGCCCTGAGTACTATTAAGGGCCAAGTCTCAGCCTTATCAATTTTATTTCAAAGACCACTTGCTACGCATTCTTTAGTCCGGGGTTTCATGCAAGGAGTGATGCGGATTAATCCGCCAGTTAAATCGCCCTTAAGCCCTTGGGACTTGAATTTTAGTTTTGTCAGTGTTACAAAAACCGCCATTCAAACCATTACAGCATATTCCCTTAGTCCTTCTGACTACCCCGTTTCCCCTAAAATAAGACCTAGCGTGATTATCGGTGATGGCTGCAATATAAGCCCTACCCTGTTTCACTGAAAATAAGACATACAAGGACTTTAACTAGGGCTTATTTGGCGGGTAGGGCTTATATTGCAGCCATCACCAACAATCATGCTAGGTCTTATTTTAGGGGAAACCGGGTAGAAAGCTGATATTTTTGGTTGCTATATTCTCAGCAAGGAGGGTTTCAGAATTGGCTGCTCTTTCCTGTAAAGAGCCATATTTGATTATTCATGAGGACAGAGTGGTGTTACGCCCTCGTCCAGGCCTTTTGCCAAAAGTGGTTTCAGGCTTTTATCTGAATGAAGATATTGTCCTGCCATCGTTTTTCCAAAACCATCTTCCAAGGAAGAAAAGTCACTACATTGTCTTGATGTGGTGAGAGCAGTGTAGATCTATTTAAAGAAAACTGCTCAGATTCCTAAGACTGATGTCTTATTTATTCTGCCAGAGGGTCCTAAAAGGACAGCCAGCGCAAAAACCACTGTGGATTCGGCAAGTTTTAATTCAAACTTATGATTTAAGGGGAAAGATTCCCCCTTTTGAAGTTAAGGCGCACTCTACCAGAGCGGTTGGTGCTTCTTGGGCAGTGTGTCACCAGGCCTCCATGTCTCAGATCTGCAAGGCTGCAACTTGGTCTTCAGTACATACATTTACAAAGTTTTATCAAGTAGATGTAAGATGGAATGAGGATATCTCCTTCGGCGCAGTGTGCTGCAGGCAGCAGTATAATTCCTCAAGGTCTGTGGGTGCCCTACGGCTTGTGTCTCCCTCCCCTCAAGTAGCATTGCTATGGGACATCCCACCAAGTAATTACTTGAGGCTCTGTGTCCTATGATGTACGATAAAGAAAATAGGATTTTTAAATCTGCTTACCTGTAAAATCCTTTTCTTGGCGTACATCATAGGACACAGAGCTCCCGCCCCTCTGTTTTATGGGGTGAGAGTATATTACTTGGCTACAAAAACTGAGGACTCCTAGGAGGGGTTATATAGGGGAGTCAACTTCCTGTATTGGTTATACCAGTGTCTACACCTGAAGGTAGGCCCATAACCCACCAAGTAATTACTTGAGGCTCTGTGTCCTATGATGTACTCCAAGAAAAGGATTTTACAGGTAAGCGGTTTTAAAAATCCTATTTTTGCACTTCTTGATTAGAGATTGAACACTGCTGATTGGCTTTCTCAATTCTCTTTGGATATCTTTTTATATCCCTTTCCTGTTTTTATACAGTTCAATTACCTTTTTCCTGCAGAACCTTCAACAATTCTTTTGCTTTCCCCATGACTCAGAATCCAGAAATGTCAGTGCAGCACTGGATGAAAGATGCAAGGGTCTGTCAGGAGTCCAGAAACTCTGACATTTTATATACAAACACTAATTACAAGCAAACAGATCACAGGTGAGAATGGTTACCTTTTTAATAGCCATTCAAACCCCTTTGTGTCAACTTGTGTGCATGTTATCAGGCCAAAATCGCCAGGGTATGTAAACGTTTGATCAGGGTCATTTGGGTAGTTTCTGTTGTAATTATGATTTAAAGAGTAAGCCAAACATTAACCATGAGTAAAAGTTTGTTATCCATTCATGTTCTCCGAAAAATAGCCAAGAAATCATAAATTCTGCCAGGGTATGTAAACTTATGAGCACAACTGTATATGCATACAGCTGGATGAGTCGTTCTGTGCTGGTAGGAGCACCCCCAGAGCTGTGACTGCACTGCAACAGACAGTTCCAGGTCACGGTTTACAATTTGGAGTTGGTAGGATGTGCTACCAGTCATGTGATCATGGTTACAGCCCGTCAAAGGGATCAGTAAGCCTAGGAAACTCCCTTGGTGGTTAAAAAAAAACAAAAGGCTAGCTCCCATCGCCAGAAGGGGGTTAAAAATCACAACTGCATTGGAAGCTCCCAAATTTCTGTAACAATGGGTCCTCTCTTTAATTGCAATCTGCACTGGTGATTCATCAAGTTTTAAACCGAATTTGCACATAATTGACATTGGCCTCAAACTTTCCTGTCAAGTATAGCTTCTTCATTAAACGAGGTTGCCACTTGTTATCTGTCATTCCTCCTTACTTTTTTTTTTTTTTTTTTTTTTTTTTTTTTAAAGATTTAACAAGAATGGCATTGTGCATGAATTTCATTCACTCAGTAAATATTTGAGCTGGATAGAGATGATTTGTTCAGTGTTTGTCTGTTTATTTTTTTACATATATACAAATGTAGTTACAAGTGGAGGCTCCTCCTGGAACAACAATTGGCTTTGTGAAACAAAACTGGCATCCATGTTTACCGAAATTTACCATTCAGAATGAAAGGGAGGAAGATGTTTTGAAGATCCAAGGACCTTGTGTACCCTGTAGATGCTGCTCTGATGTGAACTTTGAGGTATGCATTTGTGTGGTTTGTGGGTAAAGGTTGGCTTAAAGCAGAACTTCGTCCAAATTTTTATTTTTTCTTTCCATGTCCTTGTTGCTAATCTCCTACATTCACCAACCTTGCTGAGAAACCGTTATTGCCTGCTGACATGTTTGTAAGATCGCTGGCTGCTATCCCTCTCCTCAGCCAGGTCTGGCACGCCCCATTGTAGTCCTCTGAAAGCCGAGCAGGAGGAAGCAGACCTGTTAGCGGATGGGGTCTCGCAGCCCCCGCTCTGTGCCCTCCATGGAAGGTGTCCTTCCCCTCTTCCACCCCCCCCCCCCCAACCTCCCCCTCCGTTCCTGCCAGTCACCGCCCCCACTCTAGCCCTCCACTCTATCACTGCCGCCCGCCTGCTATCTCCGTGCAGAGCAGGGATGCTTATCTGTGTGTGTGTGTGTGTGTTGGGTATTGCATACGAGAGCGCTGATGTGCCCCCCCCCCTGTCTTTATAGGAACAGTGCGCTGTGGGGCATCAGCGCTTGGTGTTCTCGTATATAATACTGGACACAGCTGGAGATCCCAGCTGTGTATGTACACAAGGGATTACTGATTATCATCCATGCTCTGCACCGGTGGTCCCTGACGTGCAGAACCCGCGGTAGGCAAACTGAAGGTTTTTACCTTCATGCATAGAATACATGAAGGTAAACTTTCAGCCTTTAGAACCACCTTAAGTTTGCGCATAACAGCTTTCAGTTGGTGTGATCAGATTCTTGAATGATGAAGCCTGATTGGTTACTGTGGGTTATTGCACTTTATAAGTTGTGCTCCAAAAAGCACTTTGCTTCAGGTGTCCATGTCGTGTATATGTAATGCCATTTGTTTGAGCGCACTTGTCTGATTTTTTTTTTTTTTTTTTTTTTTTTTTTTGGTTTCTCCTCAGTTGAAGTCCCTGGATGAAATATCTGTGGTTGGGAAGATTTCCAAGCAGTGGTCGGGATATGTAAAAGAAGCATTTACAGATGCT
Source organism: Lithobates septentrionalis (assembly GCA_037952835.1). Taxonomy (NCBI): domain Eukaryota; kingdom Metazoa; phylum Chordata; class Amphibia; order Anura; family Ranidae; genus Lithobates; species Lithobates septentrionalis. The sequence continues at coordinate 386,196 of JBBDGP010002691.1, read as the reverse complement.
GACAACTTTGGCGTTCAGTTCCCTATGGATCTTGATGTGAAAATGAAAGCTGTTGTTCTTGGTGCCTGCTTTCTCATTGTAAGTACCTTCTTTACAGTAACTGTGTGGTTATCCAAGCTTGGGGCAAGGCTTCATATAGACATCTTGCCATAGGTTCCCTTGAACCAGTACCATTTTTGTACAACCTCCACCACTTAAACAATTATAATAACTGATGACATTCAGGGTTCTTTATATTCGTGTCATTATATATTTTTCTTAAGGCACTGAGCTAGTTCTAGCATGCGTAACAAGTCAAGCTTTTTATAATTCACTGGCTACGTGCTCAGTCTGGGTTAATGACTTATCTAGGCCATAAAAAAGGGTTAGAATAATGGTTCTGAAGCCTGAACCTAGTGGCAGCTATGGTGGTTTTCATATTATCCTCACACGTTTTCTTTGCTGTCAGGGAAGCTGAAGATGTATCCCTCTAAATACAACTTGGCAGACTAAGCATGTTACAGGGCCTTTGAACTGGGATTTTATTTGATTACTTCTGCTTGGCATTTATGGAATGACTTGATGCTTCTCCATAATGAATTGTCTTGACCCTTCTATGTCACATGAAAAAAAGAGACCCACAGAAAAGGGGGGGTGGGTTCCATTGGTTGCCAGGCAGCTTTCAAAGGTTGCTGGAATGCTGTCCTGTTTTTACTATAGTATAAAAAATGCCACTCAAAACCTTTTTATCTGATGTCTGCTGTGCATGGTGTTGCACAGGTTTAAACCTGGTTTTGGCTAAAACTGGTCAACATTGACAAATATCCAGTCGGCTGTCACAATAGCCTATATAAAGGGGGGTAAGTACAAAAATACCAGCTGATCCCATGAGAAATCCAGTGCTCTCCTAGGTACTCTGCATTGTTCTCTCAGACAATATTATCAGGAAGTGTTGGGACTATAGAACACTTCTACCCTGTTTCCCCGAAAATAAGACCTAGCGTGATTGTCGGTGATGGCTACAATATAAGCCCTACCCCCCCAAATAAACACTAAAGTCCTTTTAGGTCTTATTTTCAGGATAGGGCTTATTTTCGGGGAAACAGGGTAGGGCTTATTTGGGGGGTAGGGCTTATATTGCAGCCATCACTGACAATCACGCTGGTCTTATTTTCGGGGAAACGGGTATGTTGTGGGGTGTTCTGTAGGCCTAACGTACCGTATATACTCGAGTATAAGTCGAATTTTTCAGCACATTTTTTTTGTGCTGAAAGTGCCCCCCTCGACTTATACTCGAGTCAAGCACTTTTCTGCAGCAAAAAATTTCATTTTCCGAACCGATTTTGGGGCCCCGTATCTCAGGGCCACTTGGTGCTAGGAACCTCAAATTTGGTGTGCAAACCCAGTGGACCTGGTACAACATGTCCAAAGATGGAGTTTCTAGCACTAAGTGGCCCCGAGATACGGGGCCCCAAAATCTGTTCGGAAAATGTCATTCTCTGCTACAGAAAAGTGCTTGAAATTTTCTGAACCGACTTTGGGGCCCCGTATCTCAGGGCCACTCAGTGCTAGGAACCCCAAATTTGGTGTGCAAACCCAGCGGAACTTGTACCATAACATATCCAAATATGGAGTTCTTAGCACCAAGTGGCCCCGAGATATGGGGCCCCAAAGCTGGTTTGGAAAATGTCATTCTCTGCTACAGAAAAGTGCTTGACATTTTCTGAACCGATTTTTGGGGCCCTGTATCTCGGGGCCACTTGGTGCTAGAAACCCCAGCTTTGGATATTTTATGGTGCTAGTTCCACTGGGTTTGCACACCAAATTCGGGGTTCTTGGCACTAAGTGGCCCCAAGATACGGGGCCCCAAATTCGGTCAACTGTGTCCATCTGCAGCAATGTCATTTTGGGACCCTTTGCGTTCAGAGACCCCAAATTTTGGCTGCAGCTAGAGGGCATCTAGGAACCCTTAACTACCGAGTTTGCAGTTCGGGGGACCTATGGCTGCAAATGGGCACAGTGAGGCATGCAAATGGGCATTGTTAACTCTCTTTTCCACTTACAGTAGCTGTGCATTTCTCACCCTCGTCTTATACTTGGGTCAAGTTTTTTTCCCTTTTTTTTTTTTTTTTTTTTTTTGTGGTAAATTAGGGCCTCGACTTATACTCGGAACGACTTATACTCGAGTATATACGGTACTTTTCGCCCTAGGTTGACAATGCTCGTACAGGGAAAACATTCTCACTCTAGAACAAACTTGCTACTGGCAGGATCACCTGCTGTAAATAAAGACTGAAAATTGAGAACCAATGCAGCTGCCACATCCAAAGGCAGGCAATATATTGTGCAATTTTCTTTCATTTCAACCATGGGAAGAATGTTTTTACACTGTCAGTGCAAATTAGTATAGTGGCTAGTGCACTGTACACATGAGAAATGTTTACACGTGTACAGCATACATAGCTTTTTGTTAAGATGTAGATGGCTTCTGAAGGAAGCCACCCAGTATCTGTCTGGTGCTAGGACACAGGCGGCTTCAATAGAGTTCTTTTTGAACTGTGCTTATAAAATGTAAATGATAAAATTGCAGTCCTTAAATAGGACCTCAAGCACGGGTTTTTTTTTTTTTTTTTTTTTATGAAACTGTCTGCATGGTTCCATACTTTACAACCTGTGTTCAGATTTATTTAAGAAAATGGATAAAAATGCTGCATTTTTTTTTTTTGTCAGTGTGCAGGAGCCCTAATTAGTTGTGAGTACTACATGTTATGTGTTTACCTCTGTGGGAATTTGGAAGACTTGGGATAATTGGAGGTACAATTACCAGATGCTCCAAGAAAGATTGTGGAAACGATAGTGGAATACAGCCTATGCAGCACTTCAAAATCCCTCCATAAATCTGAATGGGGTAAAGGAAATGCCACACAAATTGGGATTGTTGGGTGATGGCACAAATGGTTACTTAGGTATTTCGATCAGAAAGTAGATTTTAAGCCTGGTTGGTTGCACCTTTCCAGGTAATAAAAAAAAAAATTGGGTTTAACCTTTTAGGAGTGTTTGAAGACCTATGCAAACTGTATTTGTAAATCTGTGTAAAAGATGTAGTCTGCTAAACATGAGAAAACATGGCCCAGATCCTGTGTGTTTGGAATGGGGAATACAAAATTGAGTTGATCGGCCTTATATAAAACGTGCTCAGTTACACATTGCATTATTATGTAACTATATTGCCCCCTGCTGGTAATATGTAGTCTTAACATCTGGTTTTATATCTAAAGCAGGGGTCCTCAAACTTTTTAGACAGGGGGCCAGTTCACGGTCCCTCAGACTGTTGGGGGGCCGCACTATAGTTTAAAAAAAATATGAACTAATTCCTATGCACACATCTTATTTGTAGTGCAAAAAAAAAAAACAGTACAATATTTAAAATAAAGAACAATTGTAATCAATATAAACTTATCAGTATTTCAGACTCCCCTCATTACAGAACCACTCCCAATCACATACACCCCCCCCCCCCACATCAGTCCCCCACCATAGCACAGAGTCCCCCCCCCCCCCCCCACCATAGCACAGAGTCCCCCCCCCCCCCCACCATAGCACAGAGTCCCCCCCCCCCCCCACCATAGCACAGAGTCCCCCCCCCCCCCACCATAGCACAGAGTCCCCCCCCCCCACCATAGCACAGAGTCCCCCCCCCCCCACCATAGCACAGAGTCCCCCCCCCCCCCACCATAGCACAGAGTCCCCCCCCCCCCCCCACCATAGCACAGAGTCCCCCCCCCCCCCCACCATAGCGCAGAGTCCCGTCCCCCCCCCCCCCCACCATAGCACAGAGTCCCGTCCCCCCCCCCACCATAGCACAGAGTGTCCCCGTCCCCCCCACCATAGCACAGAGTGTCCCCGTCCCCCCCCACCATAGCACAGAGTGTCCCCGTCCCCCCCCACCATAGCACAGAGTGTCCCGTCCCCCCCCACCATAGCACAGAGTGTCCCGTCCCCCCCCACCATAGCACAGAGTGTCCCCGTCCCCCCCCACCATAGCACAGAGTGTCCCCGTCCCCCCCCACCATAGCACAGAGTGTCCCCGTCCCCCCCCACCATAGCACAGAGTGTCCCGTCCCCCCCCACCATAGCACAGAGTGTCCCGTCCCCCCCCACCATAGCACAGAGTGTCCCGTCCCCCCCCACCATAGCACAGAGTGTCCCGTCCCCCCCCACCATAGCACAGAGTGTCCCGTCCCCCCCCACCATAGCACAGAGTGTCCCGTCCCCCCCCACCATAGCACAGAGTGTCCCGTCCCCCCCCACCATAGCACAGAGTGTCCCCCCCCCCCCCCACCATAGCACAGAGTGTCCCCCCCCACCATAGCACAGAGTCGTCCCCCCCCCCCCCCACCATAGCACAGTCCCCCCCCCCCCCCCCACCATAGCACAGTCCCCCCCCCCCCACCATAGCACAGAGTCCCCCCCCCCCACCATAGCACAGAGTCCCCCCCCCCCCCACCATAGCACAGAGTCCCCCCCCCCCCCCACCATAGCACAGAGTCCCCCCCCCCCCACCATAGCACAGAGTCCCCCCCCCCCCACCATAGCACAGAGTTCCCCCCCCCCCACCATAGCACAGAGTCCCCGTCCCCCCCCCACCATAGCACAGAGTCCCCGTCCCCCCCCCCCCACCATAGCACAGAGTCGTCCCCCCCCCCCACCATAGCACAGTCCCCCCCCATAGCACAGAGTCCCCCCCCCCCCCCCCCATAGCACAGAGTCCCCCCCCCCCCCCATAGCACAGAGTCCCCCCCCCCCCCCCCCCATAGCACAGAGTCCCCCCCCCCCCCCATAGCACAGAGTCCCCCCCCCCCCCCATAGCACAGAGTCCCCCCCCCCCCACCATAGCACAGAGTCCCCCCCCCCCCACCATAGCACAGAGTCCCCCCCCCCCCACCATAGCACAGAGTCCCCCCCCCCCCACCATAGCACAGAGTCCCCCCCCCCCCACCATAGCACAGAGTCCCCCCCCCCCCACCATAGCACAGAGTCCCCCCCCCCCCCACCATAGCACAGAGTCCCCCCCCCCCACCATAGCACAGAGTCCCCCCCCCCCCCACCATAGCACAGAGTTCCCCCTCCCCCACCATAGCACAGAGTCGTCCCCCCCCCCCCCCCCACCATAGCACAGAGTCCCCCCCCCCCCCCCACCATAGCACAGAGTCGTCGTCGTCCCCCCCCATAGCACAGAGTTCCCCCCCCCCCCCCCCACCACCACCATAGCACAGAGTCCCGTGTCCCCCCCCCCCACCATAGCACAGTCGTGTCCCCCCCACACCACCATAGCACAGAGTCGTGTCCCCCCCACACCACCATAGCACAGAGTCGTGTCCCCCCCACACCACCATAGCACAGAGTCGTGTCCCCCCCACACCACCATAGCACAGAGTCGTGTCCCCCCCGAGTCGTGTCCCCCCCACACCACCATAGCACAGAGTCGTGTCCCCCCCACACCACCATAGCACAGAGTCGTGTCCCCCCCACACCACCATAGCACAGAGTCGTGTCCCCCCCACACCACCATAGCACAGAGTCGTGTCCCCCCACACCACCATAGCACAGAGTCGTGTCCCCCCCACACCACCATAGCACAGAGTCGTGTCCCCCCCACACCACCATAGCACAGAGTCGTGTCCCCCCACACCACCATAGCACAGAGTCGTGTCCCCCCCACACCACCATAGCACAGAGTCGTGTCCCCCCCACCACCATAGCACAGAGTCGTGTCCCCCCCACACCACCATAGCACAGAGTCGTGTCCCCCCCACACCACCATAGCACAGAGTCGTGTCCCCCCCACACCACCATAGCACAGAGTCGTGTCCCCCCACACCACCATAGCACAGAGTCGTGTCCCCCCACACACCACCATAGCACAGAGTCGTGTCCCCCCACACCACCATAGCACAGAGTCGTGTCCCCCCCACACCACCATAGCACAGAGTCGTGTCCCCCCCACACCACCATAGCACAGAGTCGTGTCCCCCCCACACCACCATAGCACAGAGTCGTGTCCCCCCCACACCACCATAGCACAGAGTCGTGTCCCCCCCACACCACCATAGCACAGAGTCGTGTCCCCCCCACACCACCATAGCACAGAGTCGTGTCCCCCCCACACCACCATAGCACAGAGTCGTGTCCCCCCACACCACCATAGCACAGAGTCGTGTCCCCCCCACACCACCATAGCACAGAGTCGTGTCCCCCCCACACCACCATAGCACAGAGTCGTGTCCCCCCCACACCACCATAGCACAGAGTCGTGTCCCCCCCCACACCACCATAGCACAGAGTCGTGTCCCCCCACACCACCATAGCACAGAGTCGTGTCCCCCCCACACCACCATAGCACAGAGTCGTGTCCCCCCCACACCACCATAGCACAGAGTCGTGTCCCCCCCACACCACCATAGCACAGAGTCGTGTCCCCCCCACACCACCATAGCACAGAGTCGTGTCCCCCCCACACCACCATAGCACAGAGTCGTGTCCCCCCCACACCACCATAGCACAGAGTCGTGTCCCCCCCACACCACCATAGCACAGAGTCGTGTCCCCCCCACACCACCATAGCACAGAGTCGTGTCCCCCCACACCACCATAGCACAGAGTCGTGTCCCCCCCACACCACCATAGCACAGAGTCGTGTCCCCCCCACACCACCATAGCACAGAGTCGTGTCCCCCCCACACCACCATAGCACAGAGTCGTGTCCCCCCCACACCACCATAGCACAGAGTCGTGTCCCCCCCACACCACCATAGCACAGAGTCGTGTCCCCCCACACCACCATAGCACAGAGTCGTGTCCCCCCCACACCACCATAGCACAGAGTCGTGTCCCCCCCACACCACCATAGCACAGAGTCGTGTCCCCCCACACCACCATAGCACAGAGTCGTGTCCCCCCCACACCACCATAGCACAGAGTCGTGTCCCCCCCACACCACCATAGCACAGAGTCGCCGTCCCCCCCACCCCACCATAGCACAGAGTCGCCGTCCCCCCACACCACCATAGCACAGCACTCCCACTCAACACTTACCTGTATCACGCAGGACACGAGGCATGGTAGGTCTGGACGGAGGGCGGGACTTTGGAAGTGAGGGGCAGGTGATTGGTTCCTGGGACCGCTCTGATGCCTAGTAACCAATCACCTGCTTCTTAGCACAGAAGGTCCTTTGTCCGGCCTGTCATGTTTCCCGTCCTGTGTGATGGAGGGAGCAGAGGGCAGGGGGAGTGCTGCAATTTTAAAGGGCAGTCCGCGGGCCGGATAAATGCTGGAGGGCCGGATTCGGCCCGCGGGCCGTAGTTTGAGGACCCCTGATCTAAGGGCTCTTGCACACTGGGGCGGGGGGCGGCGTCGGCGGTAAAACACCGCTATTAAAGCCCCTCGGGGCTTTCACACTGGAATGCAAGGAGCGGCACTTTCGGGTCGGTTTGCAGGCGCTATTATTGGAGCAATAGCGCCTGCAAACCGCCCCAGTGTGCAAGGGCTCTAACGGAAGAGCAATGTGATAACAGAACCAATCCACAGTCAGTAATCTTTAACTGAATTAACCTGGTTAAAAAAAAGTTTAATGGTTTTTCTCCTGAGAATTTTTCTGCTGCCCTATTTAAGACTACGAACTCTGAATGTTTTGACAAACTAATATCACTGATCGGTTTAATAGAATATATGGTTACAACATACACTCAAATTATTGGGCTGATTATTATTTTAGATTTTATTTTTTTTTGTAACACAAACTGTCTCTAAAGGTTTTTTTCCCTCTCCTACAGGATTTCATGTTTTTCGAACACACTGATAAATAAACATTGAAATGCAAGCAATGGAACATCAAGATCACCAACATAAGAGTCATCTTGCTCTTGTACCTCAAGATTTGGAAAAGCCTCTGTTTTGTACCTACATTTTAGATTTAATAAAATCTATTTTTTAGTGTTTGGCATCTATGACATGTTGGTTAACTACTTTTTTAGCAAAGTTTTTACATTTGGAAATTCTTAGATTTTAATGTGAAGTTGCTGTTCAAGATGCTGCAGTGACTTGTCAAACACACATTGTAGTATGTTGTTTTTTGTTTTTTGTTTTGTTTTAAATTTTGATTATTTTCCTCAATGATTTGCCATTGCATTTATCAGGGCATTTTCATTGCAGTGCTACCATCTCTGTAACTGACATTTGTATAGGAACCTGGGATTTGATTTACTTGGTTATTCATTGCATTAGAATAGTAATATATATTGGGTGATGTCTCCTTTTTATCCCCAGATAAGTGCTATTTTAACATGAATTTCATATTTCAAATTTTAACTTTCAAACTCTTCTTGCAACTATTGACTCATCCTGAAAACTATCTACCTCCATATAAAAGTGACTATAGGTTAGCATTTTGTTTCAGATGCAGGGCAATAATGACCACTTGTAGATCCCATTGTCTTGGAATAGTTGTGCCAAAATAAAATGTCCTAGTCGTGTTTTCTGTTTTGTAAATGCAATTCTGGTAGGTCCGTTAATGAAGAGTCAGTGGTGGAAGCTTTAGCATTACTACCAATAACACTACCAGCAATGAACACATCCACAACTAGCTACAGAAGTTTATTTTGGGCACTACAATTAATTTTTCCAGCTATGTAATGTGGGTAGGGACACCTGTCTTGCCCAAAGTCCCCTCCTATTACTTGTTGGATATCTTTTTAGCGCTGATTAGTCAAATGCTCTCTGCACATGCCTGGGGACCTTTTTATGTTCTGATTAGCTCCAAGAAATTCAATTCTGTCTGCATCCAGTGGACAGTTGATACACAAATGATCAGTGCCCTTTTTTCATAGAGAAACATACAAATCGTACTGATAAAACTATCTGAAGTTTAGAGACAGTTTGAGTATATACTGTGTATATGGGACTGTTTAGGCTTTGCATGCATAAGCGATCCTTTGTAGAAATTGCCTAATGTGAGTAGTGTCTTTTGATTTTGGAGCAGTATATATATATCCGAGGATTGTACCAATGGAAAACCAATGCAGCTTCCTAGAAGTTTGTGTGGTCTGAAGTTTACTTTGTCGCCTCCAAATGCCTCTGACTAGTCTCAATTTTTAAACTGTACCCTCTTTTTGTGATTGTGACACGGTTAGGCGGGTAATGTTGAGGAGCATCAGCCAAATCTTTTGCTCAAGCTCTACCAGGTGCTGCAGTTGTGTAAACTGTAGCTATTTTCATTCTTTTTAGAGGAGCAAAGGAATGCCAGTAGCAATTGTCTATCCACTATATCCATTTACTAGATGTATTAAAGTACATGTATGTATGAGAAATAACATTTAGTATCAAACCATTATATTCTCCTTTTTAGTATCTTAAATTACCATTATAGATCTACTTAAATATTAAACTGGACTGTAAATGTAAAGGGTTTTTCTGCTTCACATGCTTGAATGTCCTAGAAATTTTGCCTTGGGCCAGCCATACACCGTTCAGTTTGAACTGTTAATGGGCAGCCTGAATGTACCCAGTTGATTAATCGATCAACTTTGGTACAACCGGCAGCGTGCCGCATTCTCTTGTGATCATCGCCATCTCCCGGCAGGGGCGGCTTCGTCCTCCCTCCCCCCACCAAAGACAATTGCTGATTCCCCTGTCAACACTGCCTGTGTTGATTAGGGGGGGGGGACCCCCGTGGTTGCAGGAAAGACATTTGCACAGTGTCTGGGCCTGCCTTGCGCTTTTTTTTTTTTCTTTTTTTTTTTTTTCTTCTTTCTCTTCCTCCTATATTTTGTATGTGTTCGTTTTCACTTTTTTTTTTTTTTTTTTTTTAGTAATTTGTATGTAGCACTTTGGAGTCCCTGGCATTGATGGGAATTTTATCTACACACCCCAAATCCTGTGGTGAGTTTACCAGCCATCACCGCAACCATTGAACTTCTGTTTCATCTTCTACGTAAACAGGTTCATGCAGGGCACATCTGATGTTTGTGCAGGCCTGCATATTGGCAGAACCAAGTAATTCAGATTGTTGGTATCAAAGGTTGAGCTGAGCACACGGGATGTAAGAAGGAGTTTGCACACCAAGTAGCTTCAAGGGTTACATTTCAAAGATTTCCCTTGGTGGGCAACCATTGTAATTGCCATTTTGTGAAAAATAAAATCCTGAAAAATGTGACCTGTTGGGGTAACTGAAGGACTGGAGATAAGAAGTTCTGTATGATCTGAGTTTTTATTTTCCTATGCTACTTGGACCCATTTTGTTGCTCAAGAAGTAGTCGGAACAGACAATTCCCTTCTTTAAACTGAACACCGCCCCATCTCTTCTCCAGCTGGTAAAGGCTACACTTATGTGCTTTGACATTTTTGCACAGACCTGACCTGGTTTTTCAGTTTCTATTCCGCCTTTGTAAGGCCCCTTTTTTATACGGGCAGTTCTGCATCTTGTAAATGCATATTTTTTATTTTAAAATTCCAACACTCCTGGCACAGCTATTTAGTTGCATTCATATTACTGTTTATCTGCATTCAGCTAAGGTAGTAGATTCTTGCCTTTTTTCTATAGCAATGAAATTGTCTATTACAGTTTACTGCATTTTATGTAGATGGCTACAATGCATGCTCCTGAACGCTGTCAACTTTGTTTAGGTAAGAAAAAAAAAAAAATACAAAACCGTTTGTTTTGTAATTGTTGCAAACCACAGGGTGTGAAGGGGGACCATAGAGATGCATTTATCTTTTGGTAGGTAAGTTTCCTCTATCTGCAGCTGAATTTCAACGGCATGTGTGAAAGGAGCCTAAATCATCCAACAGTTCTTAATATTGTATGTTCCTCAGTAATGAACATTAAAGTGTCTTTTCAGTGAATATAATAACTTTGTTACTGTAATTCTCTTCTGTTACTAATGAGTTTTCTGTAAAACACAAATATGCAAGTTTTATATTTTGTGCAAATGTGAAAAATAAAATGCCTGTTTAATGAGATGTGTGGTGTTTTGGTTTTTGTTTATCTGGAATGTGTGCAATCGTCTGTTTACCATGCTGACTCTAAATGGCGTACCAAACAAGCATGCCTTGCAACTTCCCTAATTCCCAGGGCAGTATTCTTCTTTTTTGCTCTCTTCTGGGGGTGTTTTATTTTTTGGGGTTTTTTTGTTTTTCTTCACCCAGGATGACACCTGTTAAAGCTATGTATACAGGGGTGCTGGCTGTAGATGCACTGCAACCTTAGCGGTTTCAGACATCACAACACATAGAAGCTGTTTTAATCAAAAAATATCAATGAGCTAAAACTGTTGGTAGGTTCTCCCAATCATTTGCTTGTCCAAGCAATGGAAATTGGCTAAAAAAACACATGTCCAGCCACTTATCTTTAAAGGTTCACCTTGTAATCATTCCATATCCATGATGAGATTGTACAGACCCAACCTATTCTTATGGAGGATTTACTAAGTGAAGTGTGGGAGGGTTAGATTTCAGGCATCAAATGTGACCTGGTCATGGTTGCAGCAAGATCTTCTTCTCCTGTGCCTTTTTTTTTTTTTGGCATATTTTATATAGTGTAGTGTAGTTTGTCCCATTCTACAATACCTGGTTGATCCTGCCTGTTCCAGTCTTCCTCTGTTTAAACTGACTATGTTTTATCATGGCTGCTGATCCATGATACTGTGGTCAGGTCATGTGCCCCCATCCTGCTCTCTCCTCTACATCTCCCCCCTCCCCCTGTAATTTCCATAGTCTGTGTGTGAGCCCCTCTCCTCTCCCTGCAGCTGTATTAAGTGCTTGTAAAGAAACCTGTATTACTTTGATTCTGTTTTAGGTTCCTGTTCAGTACAGTGTGTGTGTTTTCCTAACGTAATGATACCTTCTTTGCAGAGCCCTGCTGTCCTGGCATGTGACCTTCCTCTGCCAGCTTGCATTAATCAGAGGGGAATCTAAACCCCTCCCACTGTACTCGGGAAGGAAAGCAGAGGAAGGTCACATAACAGCAGGGTTCTGCAAAGAAGGTATTTAGTTTTATTTTAAGAGAAAACACTACTGAACAGGGACCTAAAACGGAGGATCAAAGTAATTAATGCATGTGACTTCACAGCCACTTCAATCTTTTTAACCACTCGCCGCCCACCCACCGTCAAATGACGGCAGGACAGTGCGGCTTTCATTCTGGATGGATGCCTCATGATGGTGTGCCCACCGTGCCGTGTTGCTAGGACATGGTGCGACCCCTGATCTCTAAAGAGCTGCTGATGCAGCTCTTTAATCATGTGATTGGCTGTGTCCAATCACAGCCCGTCACATAAACGAAGAAGAGCTGATCAACAGCATTTCCTCGCAGGGGACAGGTGAGATGTAGAGTGCCAGAAACCCATGCTTGCCAGTGCCAGCAATCAATGCCCATCAGTGATGTCAGTGCTGGCTTTCAGTGATGCCCATCAGTGCCACCCATTAATGATGGCTATCAGTACCCATAAGCGCAGATTATTAGTGCCACCTCATCGGTGAAGGAGAAAAATTACTGATTTGCAAAATTTACTCACAAACTAGAACTCTTCTCCTCCCCCCCCCCAACATTTTAAGTCTTATTTTTTTTTTTTTTACTAAAAATAAGAGCCTGCACTGTCTGGTGTCTTGCCCCCCTTCACGGAGTGTACTACTTTCCCAAGTGTTTCCCTTTGCCTGGCAGTACAGCGCCACCCCTTTGGGCAGATGCTAAGGCTGTACCCAGTTCATCTGGTGAAGCACAAGAGGGGAGGACAGATCCTCACTGGTGGTTCCAGCACTAGCTTCATAACAACCAGGTGCCGTGTGAAAGTTTTCATAGCCGCAGTTGTGTTACTACAGCTGAACACAGTACGTTACACTGAACTGTTAGTGCACAGAGGGTGAGGGGAGTAAATTTAGCCCCAGAGATCTCCTCTATCTTATAACCACCCTACATCCTGGGCTCATTTACACTTGTGGATTTGGAGGCAGAAATACAGATGAGCCGTGTTTTTACTCCCCCTCTTAACCTCTATGTAAAACGTGTGGTAGCTGAGTGGCGAATTCCTATCTTGAGCGCAAGGTCCCTGCTAGTGATGGTTTACAGGACTGATTCCCAATCATGTGACCATTTTGACAGCTATCACAGTTTCACATGATAAGCTGATCTTTCCCAAATCTGGTGTTCATAACTTTGAGATGCCTAGGTGGGTGCGAAAGGTTTAAGCTGCAAAGGCAGCAGACAATGGTGTAAATCTCTCTAGACAATAAGACAGAGGGCGCACCAGTCTAGTGAATTATCACATATTTATTGAAAAATAAAATGATAAAAATCAAAACTAAGAATAAGTTTGCTTAAACAAGTCACTCTTCTGTAGCTTGAGTATGGCCCCAACGAGGATCCAGAGATGCATAATGTGATCTAAGAGTGTGTATAACTATATATATACACCATTGGTATCTGCTTTTTGTTTAGAGTCCCTATCCCTGTCCATTGTGTGTTTCTCCAGTACCACCTACTGAATGCAACCCATTCAACTCAATAGTGCAACTGTGGCTGCAATCAGTAGTGCAGCCTTTTCGGGGGTTAAAACGTGAGCAGATGACATAATACCTCCTTGATGCCTGTCAAATTGATCACTCTTTGGAGGGGTAATACTAATGTGAACTAACTCTCAGCCACAGAGGGCTCCTTAGTGAAGTGCACCCTAGAGTCCCCACCCTTATAGCCTCACTCCTCCTGGGCTCACCAGCAGCGATTGACAGTAGGGGGAGCCAATGGCATACCAATATCACATTTGTTATATTAACACAAAAATTCATGTAGTATTAAAAGCGAACCTTTGGGAACATGTTCCACCTGTTGTTGGGGTGGAGCATGTCCCTGATCTTCTGCATCTAGTGACAACAAGTAGAGAATTCCCCCCCCCCCCCCCCAAACTTGCTGTCATGATTTAAAAAAAAAAAAAAAAAAAGCTTTGTGGCTATTGGCTTGTAGTTATCAATTAACTATCAGGGCGCTGTTGAGTGGAGGAGTCCCACTGTCTTCTCTCCCCCCCCCCCCCATGCACATGTTTGGACATTTCTGGCAAAGTGAAATGTCACCATTTACTAAGCTCTGGGGAAACTTTGCTTGCAGCGTGCAACTTCCCTAGCAAAGTGAATATCCGGTTTGCCTTTAGTAAATCTTTAAAGGGCGAGTGGCTTAAACCCAGCCTGGGCCTTTAGATGTACACTCCAGGTGAAGCAGGAAGGGCGCCCTCGTCCCGTGTATCCACAGATGTAATACAAAAGAATATAACAAAAATATAGCTTAATATTGTTTTAGAAAATACGCCACACCAGAAAGAGAAAGTGACACTCAAATACCCTCAAATCATGTGTGATCATATGAAATCCTGCGCTAATTAGCTAGGACATTGGGGTGGGTGTCATGCAAACATAAGTGGAAAAAATATTTTTTAAGGTGCAGGTAAATAGTATAAGTGTAAACTGCAACGACTTCCAAAATCTGCTTACCAGATATAATTGGACAGTCGGCGTGTGTAAAGCACTCAAATAAGTGAAGGGTTGTGAAAAGAACTCCCACCAGGTGCTGGGACAGCTAATAGTGCGAGCTGCTTACCAGAGGGCAGACCCTCGTATGCAGATATAGTGAAAAAACGGGAACCAACACCAAAGCATAGATATTAAACGGACCTTCGGGATTGTCCCCTTACCAGACAAATAAGCAAAAAGGCAGATGTATTACGATCCCAGCCACACTCCCGACCGGAATGGTGTACCTCGTCTTGCCCTCTCTTTAGGCTGGGTTCACACTATTATCTTTGCATGCAGCTCACAGCAGGTGTCTGGTGCGTCCCCGTTCACCGTTCCAACCCCAATTCTTGGCTGAATTTGGACTTCCTTAGAAAAGCAGTGGTTGTTCCAGCACCGGTCTCGGTTTCTTTCAGTTTTTCTCTTTATATTGACTTTAGTAAATCAACTTTATTGATACTGATATATATTATGTGTTCCTGTTTTCCAATGAAGCAAGAAGGGCTGCAGCCTTGTGTCCAGCAGCATCAGACTAGTTAGAACAGATACCTGCAGCAGTTTTCCAACAGGCTATGGGTCCAGCTGCAACCAAAGTCCTAAACACTGCTTCAGATTACAGCAAAACAGTCTCTGAAAAAGGAAAGGGTAAGGAAGCATACATGATGGTTGGTAACAGTGTTCATTAACCACTTCAGCCCCAGAAGGATTTGCCCCCTTATTGACCAGAGCACTTTTTGCAATATGGCACTGTGCTACGATAACTGGTAATTGTGCAATGCTGTACCCAAATGAAATGTATGTCCTTGTTTTCTCACAATAGAGCTTTCTTTTGGTGGTATTTGATCACCTCCTGGGACTTTTATTTTTTGTGATATAAACGAAAAAAGACCAAAAATTATATTTTCTACTTCCCTTTTTTTTTTTTAAATCTAATTTTCCAACTCAATTTTTAGTCCTACATTTAGGCCAAAATGTATTCGGTCACATGTCTTGGGTAACAAAAAAAATTGAGTTTATATTTATTGGTTTGCGCAAAAGTTATAACTTCTACAAACTAGGGTACATTTTCTTGAATTTAGGCAGCTTTTTGTTTGACTGCCTATCTCATTTCTTGAGGTGGTAAAATGGCAGGACAGTACAAGCCCCCCCCATGCCCCCATTTTGGAAAGTAGACACCCCAAGCACATTGAATATTTTATTTTTTTTGTCGCAAGTGATTGAAAAAAAAAAAGTGTAATTTTCCCAAAACTTGTGGCAAAATATGAAATATTCCATGGACTCAACGTGCCTTTCAGCAAATAGCTTGGAGTGTCTACTTTCCAAAATAGCGTCATTTTGGGGGGGGGGGGGGGGGGCGGTTTGTGCTATGTTGACATTTCAGGTGGTGAAATCCCCTCCTATAGCACTGGAGTTGCTGATTTACTTATCGTGAGAGCAAACACTGTTGCTGTCAAAATAAACTCGTGCTGCAGCTGAAAGGCGTACCTGCAAAGCAAATAATGGTTAACAATAAAACAAAGTAACATTACAGTAGGACATACCATACCTGCAAAGAAAACACGATAAAACACAGTAACAATAAAACATTACAGTGAAGTGTAAAACAGAGGAGAACAATAGAGAGAAGAACAATAAAACAACTATTTTTGTTTTTAGTTTTTATGATTTGCTTTCTTTTTCAACACTTTTATTATAACTTTGAACGTTCCAGGGTAGGGTCTCTCAAAATGTGATGTCCAACTAACATCTTTCAAGACCCTGTGTATGTGTGCCCTAGGACTGTGCCGTGCTGTACCCTATGCTAATACTCAACTAGTGTATGGTAGCAATGGAAACAGTTACCAATGCAGAGACCAGGTTGGTCAGAACAGGAGGTACAATAAAATCGGGTGTCACGCCTATATCCACGTTTTCTGCAGACACAGCATCTTCTTTGGGGTGTTCTTTGGGTAGAGGTAGATAGTTACATAGTAGGCGAGGTTGAAAAAAAGACACAAGTCCATCAAGTCCAACCTATGTGTGAATATGTGTCAGTATTACATTGTATATCCCTGTATGCTGCGTTCATTTAGGCGCTTATCTAATAGTTTCTTGAAACTATCGATGCTCCCCGCTGAGACCACCGCCTATGGAAGGGAATTCCACATCCTTGCCGCTCTTACAGTAAAGAACCCTCTACCTAGTTTAAGGTTAAACCTCTTTTCTTCTAATTTTAATGAGTGGCCACGAGTCTTGTTAAACTCTCTTCTGCGAAAAGGTTTTATTTCTATTGTAGGGTCACCAGTACGGTATTTGTATATTGAAATCATATCCCCTCTCCAAGCGTCTCTTCTCCAGAGAGAATAAGTTCAGTGCTCGCAACCTTTCCTCATAACTAAGATCCTCCAGACCCTTCATTAGCTTTGTTGCCCTTCTTTGTACTCGCTCCATTTCCAGTACATCCTTCCTGAGGACTGGTGCCCAGAACTGGACCGCATACTCTAGGTGCGGCCGGACCAGAGTCTTGTAGAGCGGGAGAATTATCATTTTACCTCTGGAGTTGATCCCCTTTTTAAAGCATGCCAATATTCTGTTTGCTTTGTTAGCAGCAGCTTGGCATCGCATGCCATTGCTGAGCCTATCATCTACTAGGACCCCCAGGTCCTTTTCCATCCTAGATTCCCCCAGAGGTTCCCACCCCCCCAGTGTATAGATTGCATTCATATTTTTGCCACCCAAATGCATTATTTTAAATTTTTCTACATTGAACCTCATCTGCCATGTAGTTGCCCACCCCATTAATTTGTTCAGATCTTGTTCAGATCTTTTTGCAAGGTTTCCACATCCTGCGGAGAAGTTATTGGCCTGCTTAGCTTAGTATCGTCTGCAAATACAGAGATTGAACTGTTTATCCCATCCTCCAGGTCGTTTATGAACAAATTAAATAGGATTGGTCCCAGTACAGAACCCTGGGGAACCCCACTACCCACCCCTGACCATTCCGAGTACTCCCCATTTATCACCACCCTCTAAACTCGCCCTTGTAGCCAGTTTTCAATCCATGTACTCACCCTATGGTCCATGCCAACGGACCTTATTTTGTACAGTAAATGTTTATGGTGAACTGTGTCAAATGCTTTTGCAAAATCCAGATACACCACGTCTACGGGCCTTCCTTTATCTAGATGGCAACTCACCTCCTCATAGAAGGTTAGTAGATTGGTTTGGCAAGAACGATTCTTCATGAATCCATGCTGATTACTGCTAATGATACCGTTCTCATTACTAAAATCTTGTATATAGTCCCTTATCATCCCCTCCAAGAGTTTACATACTATTGATGTTAGGCATCTGGTCCCAGTGATTTATCAATGTTAAGTTTCTCAAGTCTAATTTTAATTCTGTCCTCTGTTAACCATGGAGGTGCTTCCTGTGTTGTGTCATGAGGATAAACACTGCAGTTTTGGTTACTGAACCCCCCCGATTCACTCAAGAAGACTGAGGAGAAGAATAAATTCAATACCTTCGCCATCTCCCCATCCTTTGTAACCAGATGTCCTTCCTCATTCTTTATGGGGCCAATATGGTCAGTCCTCCCTTTTTTACTGTTTACATACTTAAAGAATTTCTTGGGATTTTTTTTTGCTCTCCTCCGCTATGTGTCTTTCATGTTCTATCTTAGCCGTCCTAATTGCACCCTTACATTTCTTGTTGCATTCTTTATAAAGTCTGAATGCTGAGAATGATACCTCAACCTTCTCCTTTGCTTTTATATGCATTTTTACATTGGAGTTAAGCCATCCAGGACTTTTGTTCGCCCTTTTAAATTTATTACCCAATGGGATACATTGGCTAATGCCCTTATTTAATATACTCTTAAAGCAAACCCATCTCTCCTCCGTGTTCTTTGTTCCTAATATTTTATCCCAATTTATGCCTTTTAGCAAGGTTTGTAGTTTAGGGAAGTTAGCTCTTTTGAAATTCAGTGTCTTTGTATTCCCTTTATGTTTCCTATTTGTGTAATTTATACTGAAACTAATTGACCTGTGATCGCTGTTACCTAAATTGCCCCGTATTTCCACATCTGTGATCAGGTCTGTATTGTTGGTAATCAGTAGATCCAGTAATGTTTTATTTCCCTTCTATAGTACCGGTTATCTACTGAGAAGTCGGCCCAGTCCTCCAGGAACCCAAACCCCTCCTTACTACACCAGCTCTTCAGCCACTTGTTTACTTCCCTAATCTCCCTCTGCCTTTCTGGTGTGGCTCGATGTACCGGTAGTATTCCTGAGAATACTACTTTGGAGGTCCTTTTCCTCAATTTAGCTCCCAAGTCCATAAAATCGTTCTTTAGGACACTCCATCTGCCTCTGACTTTGTCATTGGTGCCAACGTGCACCATGACAGCTGGGTCTTCCCCAGCCCCTCTCTGTAATCTGTCCACAAGATCCGTGATGTGCCGAACCCGAGCGCCCGGTAGACAACATACTGTTCGGCGCTTCAGGTCTTGGTTACAGATTGCCCTCTCTGTCCTTCTAAGAATTGAGTCCCCTACCACCAGAATCTCTCTTTTCTTTCCCTTCGCTGCCCCCCCCCCACTCTCACTGGAGGAGTTCTTCCCCTGGCAGCTAGGAGAGTCCCTCAGCTCCAGCAGTGCTGGTCCCTGACTGGTTTCACCAATGTCACTCAATGGAGCGTACTTATTTGGATGCTCCAGTCCTGGATCTGCCTCCCTGGCACTTCCCCCTCTACCTTTCCTGACTGTCACCCATCTACTCTTTGCTAGTGCCTGCACCTCTTTGTCTCCACCCGCCTCTGTGCTGGCCCCTGCCGGCCCCTGCCGTGTACGTTCCTGGCTCTCCTTTAGTATGGAGGGACTTCTCAGTGCTGACAGTTGCTTCCCCAGATTCAGAACATGGGCTTCCAGGGAAACAATGTGCTTACATTTTGCACAGCAGTATTCGCCCTCGATCGGATGATCAAGGAACGCATACATGCAGCAAGATGTACAAAGAGTCGCCTCTCCACACCTGCCGGGCATCATACCTATTAAATTTAGTGAGGATTGGGGATTATAACCTGTCCAAATTACCTAACAGCTAGCTTCCTGGCACTAATACTTAAGACAATACACAGGTACACAACAAGACAATACACAGGTACTCGCAGACCTACGTGCACTCGCAGAACAGTTGCAGACCTACGTGCACTCGCAGGCCACTCGCAGACCTACGTGCGCTCGCAGACCTACGTGCGCTCGCAGACCACTCGCAGACCTACGTGCACTCGCACCACGGAGGACTTCTGGAAAGTGCCTCTCATGCAGCTGGCTCACTGCATTTGCATTGGGAAGTTGGGGCACAGCACTGTCTGGAAACAGATAGGCTGTGATGATCTCTTCCTGTAATTTTAGGAAGGATCCAGTTTGTCCTGACACTTTGTATAGCACATAAGCTTTCAGCAGAGCCAATTTAAATAAGTATACAGACACTTTTATACCAGCGTCTGGCCTTACGGGCAATTAAGTAGGGCGCCGTCATCTGGTCATTGAAGTCCACCCCTCCCATGTTAAGGTTGCATTCATGGACATCAACACCAGTCACCGTTGGAATTTCGCCGTATCTGCGTGAATGGAGGACAGAACGAAAATATTCCGTGTGTCCCTCCACTTCACTGTGAGCAATTTTTTTACACTTCAAGCAGAATCTCTCCCCCTGTCTAAGTCAGGAATCTACAAGCCATTGGGGGAAGACCCGACTATTAGATCACCCGGTGCCACTTGCGGCATCTCCATAATCAAAAAGGTGACTAATAAGTGGCACGCTTGTGTAATAATTGTCCACGTACAAGTGGAACCCCTTTCCAAATAAGGGTGACATCAAGTCCCAAACAATCTTACTGCTACTCCCTATGTAGGCTGGGCAGTTGGGGGGCTCCACAGTGCTATCTTTTCCGTCGTAAACCAGAAAACTATATGTATAGTCAGTTGCCCTGTCACAGCACTTATACAACTTGACCCCATATCTAGCACGCTTGTTGGGGAGAAACTGTTTGAAAGGCAGCCAGAAAACGTAATCAGGGACTCATCAATGCAGACAACTTGTTCGGGAGTAAACAAGGCTGCAAACTGTTGGTTGAAGTGGTTTACGTGGGACCGAATTTTATGGAGCTGGTCATATCCAGGGTCACCCCAAGGACGACAGAGTTTATTATCATTGAAATGCGTGAACCGCAAGATTTGCTTGTATCTAGTATTGGTCGTGGAAGCAGAGAACACGGGCATATGGTGAATTGGGTCAGTGGACCAATATGACCGCAATTCAGTCTTTTTAGTAAGGCCCATGAGGAGGGATAGGCCCAGAAAGGTCTTAAATTTGGGAACCGTTATAGGTTTCCAACCAAATTCTCTGGCAAGGGGTGAATTTCGGTTTGTGGCAATAAATTGACTAGCGTATAAATTGCTTTGGTCCACAACAGATCTGTAGATCACCAAGTGATACTGCAGTGCTGGTTTGTCTACGACCAGGATGTACTAGGCTGCTGGTGCTTGCCAGTTCACCAGAAGGCTGAGCGGCACTATTACTGGCTCTCTGCTCCAAACGAGATCCCTACGGTTGTTGAACCTCAACAACAGAAGAACGGGGTCAGGTACGCCTGACCTTAGCAGGGGCCACTACTCCGTCGTCAAAGCTATCTGTCAGGGTGCCGCTGCTCTCTACGGGTTCATATACTGAGCCTGAATATGACAGTGAGGCTTCTCCTTCACTCTCATCCATCATGCTCAGCAAAGTGTAGGCCTTTTCACTAGTGTACCTCTGGACATTTTGGCCACTGAATTTATAGGTGCAGCTAGTGCGACTCACAGGCAAAAGAGCACCTGGTTGTCAGCGACTGCTTGAATGGCTACATTAAAAATTAACTGTTAGCACTAGCAGGGATCAGGCCTAACTCTACTAACGCTGCAGTTTTGTGTGATGTGTTTTGTAAGTGACAGTGATCTATTGATACTGCACTTGGGTGGGCTGGGCTGGGCAGAGGGGCTAAACACAGGTGTCTGGGCTTATCCTGCTAACGCTGCATTTTTGGGAACACTAAACTATTGGGGATGCTAGTATAGATCTGATCAGTTCAAAGATTTTGATCTGTTTAAACACTATTCTAGTAAGGGAGGTGTATGGTGTGTGCATGTGTGTTGGTGCTACTGGCAATCAAACAACTGACGCTGTCTGGGATTGTCGCTAACTGATGCTGACACCTAACTGATGCTAACTAGCTAACTCGTGACACTAATACGGTGTTCAGAAAAAAAGATCTGTACACTATACTAATGCCACTATGACAGTGGCATTAGTATAGTGGGAGTGAAATGGTTAAATGGGGGGGTGATCAAGGGGTTAAACCTTTATTAGGGACTATATGGCTGGTACCCTAAACCTATATGCAACTGCCGCTAACTGCCCTAACGCTGTTTAGAGTCACAAGTGACACAAATACAGTGATCAGAAAAGAGATCTATACACTATACTAGTGACACGGTGACCGGGGGTGAAAGGGTTAACTGTGGGGTGATCAAGGGGTTAAACCTTTATTAGGAGGTTAATGGGGGGTACCCTAAACCTACCTGGAAGGTAGGCGCCACACACGCTACGTCATTTCCTGGTACAGGCAGCTGGAATGCAGGTGGAACGCAGCGTGCTGCAGCTGTCACCAACAGAGACACCTTAACGTTCGCTGCACTGTAAGGCCGACATATCCTAACACTAGCCGCCTACATTACGGCCCCGGGCGCGGCTCTTTGGGGTATGCTAAGGCATTCCAGGAACTATTTTAATATATATATTTTTATTATATTTTTATTAAGTTCATAATCTTTTGTATCCAGTCGCTGTATATTTTCAATAAACCCAGCATTTTTTACTACACTATGGGAGCCTACATCTTTTTTCCTCTATGAGGAGTCTACCACAGAGTACATCAGAAATCATCTGAAAGGAGGGACATCCCAGACCCTTGGATAAGGATGGTGAAGCAACCGTAGTGGTATTAAACACAAGCGCATTACCCCCGTGGGGGTGAGGGGATCTGGTGAGTGGGGATCCTGGAGGGGGAGCACAAAGTCACAAGTGGAATTCCTGGAAACACTTACAGTCACCATTTCTGTGTTAATCATCCTGAATGAAGACCTAATTTATCAGACTACTAGTTATGCATTTGTGTATCAAGATTCCTTAAAAAACATTTATAGTCACCCGTTTGTGCTAATAACCTTGAGTGGGGACCTAGTACATCTTATGAACTATCAGTATGCATATGTGTACCAACACCATTTTCTTTTGTTTAAATAAGATTTTTTCCTTAAATATGGTTTTTCTAACAAGTGCCTATATATAATATAATTTTACTCTGCATGTATTCACTAAAGTTGGTACTAGCACATAATCAGTTATGATTGTCAAGCACGGTATTTATATGGAGTCCTATTAACCCAATACTCACCTTAGAGATATATTATTGTGTTAAATTCACCAGTGTAAAAACATCAACTGAGTGGGGATAGGCTTTTTTTATAGCGGATCACCCCGTTCAAGTGACTAATAGCTACAAGCACTGTTAACGTATTTGCAGCTCACAGACCACTATATGTTATAATCTATTATAATAATTTGCATTTTTGAGTTTAGTATACACCATTATCTGACACTTTTACCCAAACCAGGGAGCGCCACCATCCCCTTCTCAATATAACCTAAACCTACCTGGGCCCACTAATAACTGCCCTAATGACACCAGTACAGTTAGGGTTGCCACCTCATCCCTTCAACCACTTCAATACCAGGCACTTTCGCCCCTTCCTGCCCAGGACAATTTTCAGCTTTCAGCGCTATCGCATTTTGAATGACAATTGCGCGGTCATGCTACACTGTACCCAAACAAATTTTATCATTTTCTTCCCACAAATAGAGCTTTCTTTTGGTGGTATTTGATCACCTCTGGGGTTTTTATTCTTTGCTAAACAAACTAAAAAAGACCAACATTTTGAAAAAAAAAAGTTTTTCTTCGTTTCAGTTAAAAAATTTTGTTTTCTCCTTCACTGATGGGCACTGATGAGTTGGCACTGATATGTAGAATTGATGGGCACTGATAGGCAGCACTGATATGTAGCACTGATGGGCACCAATAGGCAGCACTGGTATGCAGCACTGATAGGCGGCTGTGATGGGTACAAACAGGCAGCACTGATTGGCACTGATAGGCGGTACTGATTGGCACTGACAGGTGGTACTGATGGGCAGCAGTGATGATGAGGTACTGACAGGTTTTACTGCTGGGCACTGTGATGGGCACTGGCTGGCCAATCGGCTCTTCCTGTCAGCGTGAACCGCAAAATGCCATTTACCGGCACTTCCTGGTTGATTGGTCACAGCTGATCACGTGGTAAGGCTCCATACCACGATCTGAGATGCAGTGTGTCAGACTGACACACAGCACCTCCGATCGCCGCGCTGCACACCACTGCCGGCGCACGCCGGCATGTTATCTTGCTGTGGACGTCATATGACGCCCAGTCAGGATAACTGAACCACTTCCCGGCCATCAATCTGCTATAGGCCGGCCAGGAAGTGGTTAAACCCGAACACATGAATTACACTAATTTAAGTGAGTTTATTTACCACCTTAATCAGCCACAGAACCTGTGTAATTAATATGTGTTCGGGTTTAAAGGGATAAGGTGGCAACCCTAAGTACAATGATCAGTGAAAAATCTGAAAACTGCGCTTGGTGACACACTGACAGGGAGGGAATCGGGGGTGACAAGTGTGCCTATGTGTACTGGTATTAGTGTAGTGTTGTGTACTCACAGTAAGATGTCCTCTCCTCTCGCACTGGAACTGAAAAGGGCTCCACGAGGGGAGGTGACATCACTTCCTCTGCCTATGTTTACAATACACAGGCAGAGGACAGTCTGCCATTCGCCAGAACCGATCACCAGGTCCAGGCCAGAAATCATTAGCCTGGGCCTGGAGACTGATCGGTTCTGGAACGAATCCGATCAACGTGGGGACGCCAGGAGCACACGCACACCCCCCGCTAGGTGGCCGCGTGCCCGACGTACACCTACAGCGATTTTCCCAGGAGAGCCGACCTGCCGCAATATAATGACTGCAGCTGGTCGGCAACTGGTTAAAGTGGTTTTAAAGGCAGAAGGTTTTTTTGCATGCATTCAGATAAAAAGCCTTGTGAGTGCAGCAGCCCCCCATCCCCCTCTAATACTTACCTGAGCCCCATCTAGATCCAGCGATAGTGCAGGAGTGTCTTGGCTGCCTGGGACTCCCCTTCTCATTGGCTGAGACAGCAGCATGGGGCCATTGGCTCCTGCTGCCGTCAATCAAAGTCAGTCAGCCAATGAGGAGAGGATGGGGACGGGTCGCGGCTCCATGTCTGAATAGGCACAAGGAGCTGCGGCTCAGCTCGGGTGCCCCCATAGCAAGCTGCTTGCTCTGGAGGCACTCAACAGGAGGGAGGGGCCAGAAGCACTAAAGAGGGACCCGAGAAGCCGAGGATCCGGGCTGCTCTGTGCAAAACCAACTGCATAGCGCACGTAAGTATAACATGTTTGATATTTTTACCTAAAAAAAACAAGACTTAAATATCACTTTAAAGTTTAAAGTTTCAGTTGCTCTCTTGACAAGCCAGAACTACCAGTCCTGTAAGTTACAGAATGAAGATGCTACTGATAAGAAAGTGTTCATGGAAGTGTACACAAGAGACTAAACCCACATACAGTTGAGTACACAGCGAAAGATCAAAGTACTATATCCCTGAGCATAGATAGGCACAATTATCTATGCTCTATGTGGAAGTGGAAATGCAAATGAAATATGGGATGAGCTACAGAAAGTACACAAGAGAGCAAACTTTAGCAATAAACTGTGCTTAAAGCGAGCAGGATTTATTTGTAGAAGAGACATGCAATACACAAAGTAATTGAAGCCAAACTCCAGCTAGCACTTTATAATCAGGTACAGCAAATTGTTTTATTCCTTTGAGATAAACCATTTTAATCACCATTACCAGTGTTAAATGGTTTGTCTTATCCATCTAAATTGATACATTTTGCTGGAGAGCTTGAGCTTTTAAAAAAACAACAGACTTGCTTTAACTACTTTGGACTGCTCGCCACAGTTATACGTAGGCTGCTTGAAGTGGAATACCGTTGTTATGGCAGCAGATAGCTGCCATAACCCCGGTATTCTCTTCAACAGCGGGCGGTCCGCTTTCAGATAAAAGTGGTCTCTGCGACGGATTCAGTTCGAGATCACTTTTATCGGGTGGGGAGAGGGCCCCCTTCTGCCCCGCCACTTACCGGAGCTGTAGGTAGCGGCGGAGACGATTGGGTCCTCACCCCTCAACAGCCTGGAGCCAAGTGAGGGAAAGATTGCCCCCACTTGGGTCCATATCATTGGATGGCGAAAGCGACGTCAAACGTCACTTCTGCCCAAAGTTCTTAAAGGGAAAATAATTTTTTTTTTTTTTGTAAAAAAAAAAGACTTTTTTATTTTATTGCATTTTTGTGTAAATGTGGGATCTGAGGTCTTTTTGACCCCAGATCTCACATTTAAGAGGTCCTGTCATGCTTTTTTTCTATTACAAGGGATGTTTACATTCCTTGTAATAGCAATAAAAGTGACCAAATTTTTTTTTTTTAAAAGGACAGTGTCAAAATAAAAAATAAAAAAAATAAGAAAAAAATAAATACATTTAAAGTGCCCGCAGAAGCGAATGCATACGTAAGTCGGGCCCGCATATGAAAACGGTGTTCAAACCACACATGTGAGGTATTGCTGTGAATAATTCTAGCACTAGACCTCATCTGTAACTCAAAACTGGTAACCTGTAGAAATTTTTAAACATCGCCTATGGAGATTTTAGGGGTTGAAGTTTGTCGCGATTCCACGAGCGGGCCCAATTTTGAACCATGACATGTTGGGTATCAGTTTAATCGGCGTAACATTATCTTTCACAATATAAAAAATTGGGCTAACTTTACTGTTGTCTTATTTTTTAATTTAAAAAAGTGTATTTTTTCCCAAAAAGTAAGACCGCTGTGCAAATACAGTGTGACATAAAGTATGACAACAACCACTATTTTATTCTTTAGGACGTCTGAAAAAAAATATATAATGTTTGGGGGTTCTAAGTAATTTTCTAGCAAAAAAAAAATGATTTTAACTTGTAAACACCAAGTCTGAAAAATAGGCCCGTTCCTTAAGGCCTCTTTCACATGGACGATCCGTATGTCCGTTTTTCATCCTTCCGTTTTCGGATGAAAAACGGACATACATTCATCCCTATGGAGCGTCGGATGTCAGTGGTGACATGTCCGCTGACATCCGACCCGCTCCGATCCGAAAAGTGTAACGGAGGAAAAACCTACTTTTCCATCCGTTTTCGGATCGGATTGGGTGACGACGGACACTACGGTCCGTCATCATCCGATCCCCCCATAGGGGAGAGCGGCGCTCTGACAGGTCCGTTGCTGCACAGTGTGTAGCGATGCACCTGTCATCTTCCTGCTCAGCGGGGATCGGCGGAGCGATCCCCGCTGAGCAAGCGGATGTTCACGGGGCGGATCATGACTGATCTGCCCCGTGTGAAAGAGCCCTAAAGGATAACTAAACCTTCCTTTTAAAAACAAAAAGCAAAAAAAACAAAACATGTCATACTTACCTCCTCTGTGCAGTTGGTTTTGCACAGTGGCCCCGATACTTCTCTTCTGGGGTACCTCAGCGGCGCTCCTGGCTTCCCCTCTTCTCGAGTGCCCCGTCGAAGAAGCACTATCCCTTTGGGGCACCCATGCGGATGCGCTCCTATGTCCTGCTGCTGCGTCCATTGACACAGACAGCAGGACTCGGCTCCGCCTCCCGGCTCCCGCGTCATTGGATTTGATTGACAGCAGCGGGAGCCAATGGTTGCGCTGCTATCAATCTATCCAATAATGACCCAAGACACAGGAACGATCGGGTTCAGGTAAGTAAAACGGGGGCTCTGGGGGTCAGCTGCACTAAAGAAGGTTTTTCACCTTAATACATAGAATGCATTAAGGTGAAAAACACATAAGGTTTACAACCTATTTAAGTAGTTAAATCTAATCTTCTCAATTTATACGAATGAAAAGGAGGGATATAATAAACAAGACAGTAATGCTAACAACAGTCTATGTAATACCCTTGAAAACTGTGTCCAAAAAAGGCTACAAAAACTTAATGTGAATAAATCACCAGGACCAGATGGCTTACACCTGAGAATTCTCAAAGAGCTTAGCCATGTCATAGCCAGAGCATATTATTTATAATATTTAAGAACAGCTTACTGACTGAAATGGAACCAGCAGATTAGTGATAAGCAATTGTGGTAGCAATAAAAAAAAGGGCCGAGATAAATACCCAGAAACTACAGACCAGTCAGTCTAAAGCCTCGTACACACGATCGGATTTTCCGACGGGAAATGTGTGGTGAAAGGTTGTTGGTGGAAAGTCTGACCGTGTGTACGCTTCATCGGACAATTGTTGGCAGATTTTACGCGGACAAATGTTGAATAGCAGGTTTTAAAATTTTCCGCGGACAAACGTCTGTTGTCGGATTTTCCATTCGTGTGTACACAAGTCCGTCGGACAAAAGTCCAAAGTACAAACAGGCATGCTCGGAAGCAAGGACGACCCAGAAGCGGTCGGTCTTGCAAACTAGCGTTTGTAATGGAGAATTAACATATGTGACGTGGAAAATTATGAAATCTCGAAATGCAGCGCACATTCTCTTCTTCTTTAATGGGATAATAATGAAGCTGCTTTGCTGGTGATACTGATGGAGTTATTGCAAACAAATTTTCAAAGGCTTTTTTTTCTAGTGATATCAATAATAATATTATTATGCTTTTTTTTTTTTTATTTGGACAAGTTACGACAACACCATTATCCCGTAGTTTTTAAGATCAAAGATACAACTATTTTGGTGTCCCTTGTCAATTTTACATTGTATTTTTTTTTTTAAACAATAAGCTTTTATTAGTGCTTAAAGATCAAATTAGTACAATCATATTAACATTTGTACATAGGTTTCATATGACAATGAATAATTGACTTCAATGGTAGAATATTAACTGGTAAGAAGACCAGGGTGGTTTTGTAACCGGCCTATTGTTACAATAATGATTTATTTGGAAATACTCTAGCTTTGTATAGAAAAATCTGTTATTTATTCTAGAAAGGAGAGTAAATTTGTAGACCCCTGAGAGGTGTCCTTAGTTATAAGTATAGTAATAGAGATGAAGAGTAAAGAGAAGGAAAGAAAAATAAAATAAAAAAGAAGAAAAATACTGGTAATTCGCTTTTTCTATGTAGTTTATCTCTGTGTGAAAGTTGTATAAGAATCAGAATATTTAAAAATAATCCACAGTTGCCATATTTTATTAGAATTTTCTATATTCCCTTGTGTTGTTGCCCTGATCTCTTCCATTCCTTTAAGGAGATGTATTTATTCCAGCCATTCTTTAATTGTAGGGGCGGTGGTGCTTCTCCAGTGTCTTGGTATCACTGTTTTGGCTGATGTGATTAAGAATCTGGTCAAAGAGTTTTTATATTTTCTAATATGGCGTACACACGGTCGGACTTTGTTCGGACATTCCGACAACAAAATCCTAGGATTTTTTCCGACGGATGTTGGCTCAAACTTGTTTTGCCTACACACGGTCGCACAAAGTTGTCAGAATTTCCGATCGCCAACCACGCGGTCACATACACCACGTACGACGAAACTAGAAAAGGCCGGTTCAGAACCAAGCGCGGCACCCTTTGGGCTCCTTTTGCTAATCTCGTGTTAGTAAAAGTTTGGTGAGAGACGATTCGCGCTTTTTCAGACTCGTGGCTTTCAGATCGTTTTCTGCCGTTCAGTTTGTGCTTGTGGGTTTCTGCTCTTCAGTGCGTGCAGTCAGTTCGTATCAGAGTTTTCTGTGTGATCTTGCCTGCTCGTTGCTGTTTTTCAGGTTGCTCTTCACAGGCCTTGCTGTTCTTCAGTGCGTTCTGTTACTTCGTTCTGAGCAGCCGACCGTTTTCTAGCCATGTTTCGTATGCGTACTCCTCGTAGGGTTCGTGCTGTGCGTGGGCTTGGTGTTGGGGTCCTGTTCTTGACACAAGTCCAGTCCATGATCAGGGTGGGGAGGAGTTCATGGACCAAGAATTGGTTGCTTCAGCGTGACCAGTTCTGTCATATGCCTTTGCTCCGTGAGATCCGTGAGAATAATCCTGATGATTTCATGAACTTTCTCAGGATGACGGACCCCGTGTTTCACCGTTTGTTGGCTTCGCTGACCCCCTATATCAGCAGGCAGGATACCTGCATGAGGCAAGCCATCACTCCGGAGCAGAGGTTGGTCGCTACCCTGCGGTATTTGGCCACAGGGAGAAGTCTGCAGGACTTGAAGTTCTCTACAGGCATCTCCCCCCAGGCTCTGGGGATCATTATCCCAGAGACCTGTTCTGCCATCATCCAGGTCCTGCAGAAGGAGCATATGAAGGTAAGATTTTTATCCTTTTATATCACATTTTATTGTATTGAATGTTTGCTAATATATTGTATTTCTTTCCTCATTCCCTAATTACCATGATTGTAATATGCTGTGAATGTCCCCTTTGTTCTCATGCATGCTGGATTTTTATGTAATTATTATTTTAGGTCCTTCATACATATTTGCCCTTCAATAACCTCCCCAGCATGGTGTCTCCTGGCCCTATATTCACCTCATGTAGTCACTTAACAATGTATTTTATCAGCTCCATAGTAGTGCTTTACCCCAAACACCCCCTAAAATGTTTGGAAATGTTATTTTTGATTTAAATTCATGCAGAGTGCCAGAGGCTTTTTTTTGTGGTGTCCCCAAATAATTTTTAGTAACCCTCCCTCCCCCCAACTGCTAAGTCAGCTGATCCCAATTCTCTATCCTCAATCATCTATCTGCTGACTTTGCCAAACCCATACACACTATACCCATCTCTTTAGTGGTCAGATTTATGGATGAATTTCCCCAAAGCATGTAGTGCAAGGGCCTGCCTGTATACTTTCCAATGGTACTGTTTAAAGTTTTTGTATCCTATTATTATCTTGATAGGTAATAGCAGAATGTCCAAATGTCCTCAAATGTGTACAGTGTGTATTTATATCTTTGTATTATGACACTTCTTACCTGTCCAGTGGGCTGCCAATAGTGTAACTAAGGAGGGGCTGTTCCAAGTAATACCCTGTATTTAAGAATTCATCTCTCAATGAAGTGAAGAGGGTTACCTGTCCAAGAGTCCCCCCCCCTATAATGTTAGAAATGGCCCATGAGAGGGGGGGAGGGGGAATATGATAGGTGTACCTTATACTTTGGCGTTGTTAAATTCCCCTTAATAAATGCTATCTGGAAGTTGCCCCATAATGTTTGTGTCTAATCTGCTTGCCATGTTTCTGTGAAAAAATAGTAATGTTTATTGTTTTTTCCTCAACAGTTTCCTTCCACGCCACAGGAATGGCAGACTGTGGCCTCCCACTTTGCCCAGCGGTGGGACTTTCCTAACTGCGGAGGGGCAATTGATGGGAAACACGTCCACATCGTCCCACCACCCAACTCGGGGTCGTACTATTATAATTACAAGGAGTTTAATAGTATAGTGATGTTGGCAGTGGTGTCGGCTAATTACGACTTCTTGTATGTGGACGTGGGGAAGAATGGCCGGATGTCCGATGGTGGAGTCATCGCCCAGACAGAGTTCTACAGGCGTCTCCAGAATGGCAGCTTGGACTTGCCAGTTCCAGAGGACAATGTGGAAGGTCTCCCATTTGCGTTCGTTGCTGATGAAGCGTTTGCGCTGGGGGACTACCTGATGCGGCCATTCCCGATGAGGACCCTCACCCCGGAACATAGGGTTTTTAATTACCGGCTGGCCAGAGCCCGAAGAGTGGTGGAGAACACATTTGGAATCCTGGCCAGCCGGTTCCGACTATTTCTGACACCCATCCATATGGCGGAGTATAAACTGAACCATATAATACTTGCGTGCTGTGTTCTCCATAATTTTTTAAGAAAACATTCGGCCAACTATGCTGGCTCAGTTGGGCCTGAGGCCGGAATCCTACATCCAACAACACTGACGGCGCTTGAAAGTGGCCGCCCTGGCTTGCCCTCCCTGAGTGCCCGTGATGTCCGGTTACGATACCTGGAGTTCTTTGCGGGTAGGGGGGCTATCAATATGCCAGACAATATGTGAAGCCTTTTTCTAATAAAAAATAACAAAAGAAATTCTTTGTGGACATTTACTGCTTGTGTTTGTTTGAGCTGACCCTGACAGAAATGTGTGGAGTCCATAAAATGGCGTGATTGTGTAACCTTATACAAAGCACTGTTGGCTGTTATTTACTAAATGCAAAGACACTTTTCACTACAAGTGCACTTGCAACTGCACTTAAACTGCACTTGTAGTGGAAAGTGGATTTGCCCTTAGGAAATAACCCCCATTTTCTCATAAAACAACAATTACATCACCCCAAAAATGTAGTAGCGTTGAGACAATAATCCACACATTCTTGATTAACAATCTTTTTAATACCTGCAGAATCACATGTGCATTTACCAAAGGTTTTTCTGACAAACCAACATGTTTGTTGTATACCAATTTTTGTGGTGGCATTATCCAAAATCAAAATGTGCATTTTATAGAAAACAGACCTGTGTAAAAACAACAAGAAAGACACAAATCTTGATCTTACAAAGTTCACATTTGGTAGAAGTGGAAGGCAATATCAGACATCAGTATTTAGGAACTGGGTTTGATATTGCGTTCAGATGGGGGGAAATCACCCCAGGAAAAGCCTAATTTGGAAGATGCACACAAATTTCACAATGTCAACATGTGCTATCTGCCATCACAGGGGATCAAGGGACGCGTTTTGGGGGAGAAACCCCTTCCTCACCGCTACTTTATTATTGAGGAAGGGCTTGCACCCCCAAAACGCGTTCATTGATCTCCCGTGATGGCAGATAGCACATGTTGACACACCGTGTGCATCCTCCAAATTTGGCTTTGGGAAAAATCACAAAAACATTTCGCACATTGTAGCACACAAAAGAAGAAAGTGATTTGGAGGGGCTTTAAACTCGCCCCAAAACATCAATGATGTTTTTATATTTTGGAATAACATCATTGATGTTTTGCTTGATGATTTCCAATTGTAAACTACACCCCATGATCTCCCCGATCAGGATCTGGGCACTTTCGGATGTGAAAGGATCTGGATCCACAACCTCACGATCACCTAAAAAGAGAGGAACCCCAAAATAAATTTTGTTTCCAAAAAATGCCGCCATCCATCTCTTATCTGAGCCTGTGGTCGCAGACACTCACCTGTTGTGGTGACTAGTTCCACCACGTCTTCTTGCTCCTGCTCAGCTTGTGTTGGGGGGATTTCACCTTCTTCCAGAGGTGGGGGGTCTCTGGTCTCCTCGGATGAGGGGTGTCCTCCGAGTCTTTGCTCCCCTATGTAAAACAAAAATGGTATAATTAGCACACAGATATTTGAGGGCAGAACTATAAATAGGAAACATTGCTTGGAAGTGGGGTACAATTATCTATTTTAGCAGAGTTCCAAGATGTAATTTTTTTAATGCCCTTTGTCAAGCTGCAATACTTTACCTGTTTGGTACAAGCTTCACAGATGGAGACCTCCTATAGTATACACTGGAGCACCTGTGTGGCCCCCCTAATAAAAATGGTGTTCTTGTGTCCCACACTAGTGCTCCAGTGTCCAGATGTGAAAACAGCTGCTCAGTGTCCTCTCCTTACACAGAATCTAGTTTGCATTTCATTCTAGTAACCAAGCCATCTACACAACCCAATTCTTTGAAGACAAGTATAGGGCCTCAAAATGGTGGCCAAATGCATATGGCCTAAACAATGGTATTTTATAGTCCGAAAGAAAAATGTTTGATCCGAACGAATAATGTGCCCATGAACATGAAAGTTGCCATTTTAAACTGTACAACAGTTCCTAAAAGCACATGGAGCAGCACGAATGTAATAAACATAAAGAATAGGAACACAGGACAACTACTTACTTTTTTGCAGCACTCTCCGGATCTTTCTGTACTGCTCATGTTCTCTGAATTTGAGGTCCGACCACCCCTTCCTGAGCTGATCTTTCGATCGGCGTACCCCGAAATTCCGGTGCAGACTCCTGACCACTTTCGCCATGATCTTGGCCTTTCTGACGTTGGGGTAAGGTCCATACTTCCCGTCATAGTCGGCCTTCTTCAGGATGTCCACCATCTCCAACATCTCCCCAAAGGACATATTTGAGTCCTTAAATCTCCTTCTGGATCGGGACGTTTCAGGCTCTGGCCTTTCCTCCTCCTCCTCCTCATTGCTACAGTTAGCACGCACCTGCTGTCTATCCGCCATGTGCTCTTCCCCCACTGCGCCGAACCAAAAGGGGTGGGGAATAGACTAGAAAGAACGTCAGGGGCGGGCGGAGTTATACGCATGCGCAGTGTGTATAAAGCGTAACACACGTTTGTCTTACGTACGATCTGTGAGTGGAGGAAGGGGCATCGGAGACGCCGATCGTGCTAACGAAGGTAGGATCTAAACTTGGGCCTATACTGCTTCGAAATGGAAGCCTATATTGTAACAAGATTGGGGGAGTTTTGCCTGACATTAGGGTTTGTCTTGTGTTGTGTCTTGCAGAGAAAATGGATGGGTTCAACGACCACAATTTCCTGCCCCTGTTCATAGACAAGTACAGGGAGCTGCCCAGTCTGTGGCAGGTCAGACACCCACATTATAATCATAAACAGAAGAAACTGCTGGAGTTGGTGAAGCCGGTGGTCCCCACAGCAACCATCCCTTATTTAAAAGCTAAAATTGGTGGCCTGAGGAGCACATATCTTAGGGAGCGCAAGAAGGTCACAGATTCCCAGAGGTCCGGAGCTGCAGCAGATGACGTTTATGTCCCCAGGCTGTGGTACTATGAGAGACTACGATTTCTGTCAGACCAGACTGAAGTCAGGGAATCCCTCTCTACTCTTCCTTCCACGCTTCCTTCCATACCAGCTGAGGCTTCCGATGTCCAACCTGGGCCTTCCAGCCAGGAAGAAGTGGAGGAGCCCAGCTGGAGTCAGGTATAGCATTCTTCTACAGATTTCTGGTCAATAAATAAATGATGTTTACTATAGATGTTATTATTGATCACTAATTGCTGATTAAAAAAAGTGTTTTACATATCAATAGACAGTAGTGGGCACCCAAAATTGGGACAAGAATGAAAACTGCTGGGCTCAGAAGGATAGTCTTTTATATTTGTTAACATTCAATTTGCAGCAGTCAGGAGGTGAAAATTGTGTGTGATTGATGAATAAAAAACTAAAACAATGTCCCTTTTTCATACACAGGAAGACCTCAGCCAGGAGGAGGCTGTGGAATGTGGCAGTCAGGAGGAGGCGGGGATTAGTGGCAGCCAGGAGGGGGTGGGGCTAAGTGTCAGCCAGGAGAAGCCTGGGACAAGTCGCAGCCTGACTGAGTCTCAGGTTCCTCCCCTCCGCTTGCCACATAAACGAGCCAGGAAGATGACTCCCAGTCCTGTGCAGGATTCAGCATACAGGCTGATCCAGGAGGCTTCTGCATCCCTCAGAGCCTTCCCCAGTCCTGCAGAGGTCTTTGCCTGCATGGCTGCCACAAAATTGCAGGGCATGCAGGAGGGCCAACGCAGGCTCTCTGAGGACCTGATTTATAAAGTCCTACGTAAGAGGGAGAGTGGGGAACTAACACCCAAGACGGATGTCATTGAGATGGATCCTCCTCCTCCTCCTGCTGCCACAACTCCACCACCACAGCCACAGCATGTAAGGAAGCGTGGAAGGAAGACCTGAGAGTGATGGCCCTTGGTTCAGTCTGGTCTGACAGAAGATGCAGTCTCTCGTATGACCACAGCCTGGGGACACAGACCACAGCCCTGGGGGTCCAAGGCTTCGCCCACTTCTGCAGTTTCTCTAGCGTTGCCTCCCTCTTTGTTTATAGTTGTGACCCCTTAATAAAAAATTTTTTGGGAAATTCTACTCTCCTGTGTGTGTTTTCATCCAAAAAGGACAGTTTGTTGGTGAGGATTCAGGTACATTTCTAAAGTACAATGTGAAACTAACAAGGGACAACAACACGAAACAATCTCCTACAGATTAAATAGAACAACATATCAATGGTGTTGTGGGAACTTGTCACAAAAAACACACACAAACATTTTCGGGAGTACAAATCAAAATCACCAAAAAAAAAATAAAAAATAGAAACACAAAAAAAGAATCTACATTAAAGCCAAAAAAAAAAAAAATATACAACAATATGTTGTCAGATGTGAGAAATCAAAATATATTGAGGGAATCCAGATAAATAGTAACGAAATAAGTTTGTGAGAAGTGTGTGTGAATATGAGCAGCAAAACTACTATATTCTTGTCACATTATAAAGAAGAAGAGAGTGCGCTGTATTAAACCATTTTTAACATTGCAGCGTGACGAAAGTGCTGTATCCATTGCGAACGCTAAGTTTACCAGAACGAGCTGTCCCGTCTCGGAATTTCTTCTGAGCATGCAGTTCACTTTGTGCGTCGGAACAGGCCACACACGGTCGGAATTGACGCGATCGGATTTTGTTGTCGGAAAAATTTTTCTCCTGCTGTCCAACATTGTGTGTCGGAAAATCCGATGGAAAATGTCCGATGGAGCCCACACACGACCGTGTGTACGGGGCATTAGAGTGCAATTGGTGATATTTATGAGGCAACAAGCATCGTCAAGATGAATTTTCGTTTTGGAATATGTTTTATAAATTTGATTACTTGGTTCCAAAAGGGTTTAATCAGGTCACATTCCCACCAGACGTGGTATAAAGTGCCTCCTTCCCGGTTGCAGCGCCAACAATCCCCAGGTATTGTTGAAAACCATTTGTGTATTTTATTTGGTGTGATGTACCAATTTGTTAAGATTTTAAATGATGTTTCCTGACAGACTCCATGGCAGCCTGCGTGTGGGTTAACCCCGCCTCCTCTCCAATGCTATAGGACCCCATTCCCATAAATGAGTGCTCACCACTAGCTACTGCGTTCCTTTTTTGTCCTCCTCTATGGACCTACACATGCTGTTCGCATCAAGATTGATTGAATCCAAGATTGATTGAATCCAAGATTGGCATACCTGTGCGGTGCAGCTCAAAAGCCCAGCTATGAGCGGGCGAGTAGCTTGAAGAGGCTTGAATGTTCCCCCTTGGTGGATGGGTGGTCGCCTCTGTATGCCCGGCGGACAGTTCTCATCAACGGCTGGCAAGGTCTGTGGCTGTTTTCTCATACTCCATGGCAGTATTTCTATGTATTGTCTGTATTTTCCCTGGTGGTCCAGTGTGTCCTATCCCCCTCATGGCGGCTGGTTCGCGTGCGTTCCAGCCCGCCACGGCACTTCCGGGTTGCGGCAGTCTCCGCCGCTGGCACCTGCGCTGTAGCCACCCTGAGAGCGAGGTTTGGCTCGCGCATGCGCAGTACGGCGGCTCGTTCGTCGTCCACGCAGGCGCCGTGCGGTGGTTCCCCTTTGCGCGTGCGCAGTAGGGGATAATGATGTCACGGGCGGGGAATTTAAATTCCGCCCTCCTGTCCTGCTGAGTTGGGATCTCCCTTGGTAGGGAAAGGAGGAGCGGATCCCTGCTGGTCTCCAGGTGAGTGGTGGAAACCTCTGCAAAAAAAAAAAAAGAGCAAAATAATGGAATATGTTCTTTTATCATTATATATGTTTATCTAAATATATATACTTATGCGGCTGGAAGTTGTTTTTCCTTTGCCTTGAATATACGTTGATACGTGCTTTGTGCATATTATAAAAAAAAAAAAAAAGAGGCAAGCAGAGTTTTTTCTTTTCTCTAAAACCTTCTCATATTTGATGCCTAGGTTTTCTTAGACCATTATCCCTGCAGACTATTAAAGTGACATTTCGCGTCCCAGGTTATGGACAATTCACCGCCTTTAAGTGGCCAGCCCTCACGCACAAGGTATGTGCTTGTGAGGGGAGGGGATGAGATTTATGCACATTATTGTCGTGCTGATACCATGTTCTGCCTTTCTTCTCTCCCCTTCCCCTATTTTTTCTCTTCCCAGCCCTTCTAGGTCGGACCCGCTAAATGCGGTCCAGAATGCCAATGACCTTGCCAAGCCACAATACAATTCATCTTCATCCAGACGAGACTCACAGTCCGGATCCCACCAGAGGAGACGCTCTCGTTCCTCCTCAAGACACCGCTCCCACCGCCATGACAGCCGCTCAGACCACAGAGCCTGCTGGGGATGTAGGACACGAGTTCCGGAGGGCAAGTCCTTATGTGACCGTTGTTTTGCCCGTGCGGTTGGGGAAAAAGAGACGGAAAACCAGCGTTTAGAGTCTCTTGTGAAACGAGTGGTACAGCAATCCCTAATGGAGAGGGAAGCACCTCGCACATTGAGCCAGTCTACCACCGCGTCTGGCCCGCCGGCGGAAGAGGCCCGCGATGATCCGGGTACTTCGCAGCCCTATATTACCTCTCCTGACTCCTCAGAGGATGAGTCTATTAATGAGGAGGTCATTGGAGGGTTCGACTTCGCGATGGTTTCCCCTTTAATCAAAGCAATCAAGGAAGCCTTGAAGTGGGAAGACCCTTCCACTCCCCCAGCCAAGCAGAAAAAATTTTTCAAGCACCTGGGGAGAGAACGCGCAAACTTTCCGCTCCTTCCAGAGCTAAAGGAAATCATTGAGGAAGAATGGAGTAAAACAGAGAAAAAATCCTCCATGTCTAATAAAACCTCCAGATTGTACCCCTTCAAGTCAGAAGAAGTAAAGAATTTGGAGAATACTCCCCTTGTGGACGCAGCTCTTATGCGTCTGGCCAAACATGTGACTCTTCCTCTAGAAGACGCAGTATCTTTTAAAGATGGGCTCGAGAGGAAGATAGACCTAGATCTAAAAAGAATCTATGGGCTCGTGGGTATGGCCTGTAAACCAGCCCTGGCATTAGCGGCCATGTCTAAGGCCATGGAGGCCTGGACGGAGAACGTGGAATCCTTCCTTAAAGGCGTGTCAGAAGAGCTGGCCGGAAGTTCAGCAGCTGCAGAGCTGAAGCTTGCAGCGGTCTTCCTGGGGGAGGCGTCCATTGACCTGATCCGCCTTCTGGCTCGTATTATGCTGTCCTCAGTTACGGCCAAGAGAGCCCTCTGGTTGCGTCCCTGGCTTGCGGACCCTGGTTCTAAGCAAGCGTGGTGTAAAATCCCGTTTGAGGGGTCCTCACTGTTTGGCAATAAGCTTGACGATGCCATTACGCGAGCCACAGGTGGCAAATCGGGTTTTCTTCCCCAGGACAGGCGCATGCTGGGTCGAAAGAAGCCCCAGTTCAGAAGACGAAGTCCGGAGCGCTCCAGGGAAGCACGCTCCTACAAGCCTGGCCGGGACTTTAGGAAGAATTGGAGCAGAGGGCAGTCATCCTTCCGCAAACCCGTTAAAAATCAAACGTCCAGTGCTCGTGATCAGGCTAAATCTTTTTGAGATTACGCCCGCCCAGGCGGGCCGGGTGGGGGCTCGTCTGCTCCTCTTCCGGCACGTCTGGGTGGCCTCGATCTCAGACTTCTGGGTCATAAGGACGGTCTCGTCAGGCCACAGATGGGCCTTTTCCAGGACTCCGCACCCAAGGTTCGTCTCCACTCTTCTCCCTCGGGCAGAGGATAAGAAACAAATTTTACTGTCCTATGTGGACCTCCTGAAAATTCAAGGAGCAGTAGTACATGTACCACAGGACGAATGGTTCCAGGGGATATATTCCCCTCTCTTCCTAGTTCAAAAAAGGGGGGCTCTTGGCGCCCAGTCATAGACCTCACATATCTCAACGGATTCATAGAGAATGGAAGGTTCAAGATGAAAACCTTGGTGTCCATTCAGAGAGCCATACAACCAGGCGACTGGATGATATCAATCGACCTGAAGGACGCTTATTTCCACGTTCCAGTGGAAAAAGAATTTCACAAATACCTCCGCTTTCACATTGGGTCAGATCATCTTCAATTTATTTGCCTCCCCTTCGGGCTGACAACGTCCCCCCGGGTCTTTTCAAAAGTCCTCCTAGCTACGGTGGCACTAATAAGATCCAAAGGGGTACGTCTTTACCACTACCTGGACGACCTGCTGGTGCTGTCCCAAAGCAGGGAGCAGTTGCTGGTCCACCGGGATCAAGTAATCTCCACTCTGTCCAACTTCGGGTGGCTCCTAAACATAGAAAAGAGTCAACTGAGCCCAACTCAGCGTCTAATATATCTGGGAGCCCAGTTCGATACAGTGGCAAACACTATCTCCCTTCCACTACAGAAAATTCCTACAGTTCGAGACAGAGTCTCCCGGGCTCTACATGCACGGCAAATGAAAGCCTCTCAGTGCCTGAAAGTCGTTGGCACGATGGTTTCTACGACTCCCATGGTCAAATGGGCCTTATGGAGATTGCGTCCCTTCCAGTCAGGCCTCCTACGGCAATGGAAGTCAGGGGACAAGAATCAGGTCATCCGCATAACATCTACAATGAGAAACAGCCTCTTCTGGTGGCTTCAGCGCAAGAACCTCCTGACTTGCCACTCCATCGCTCCCATCTCCTGGGTGACGGTCACGACCGATGCCAGCGGTACCGGTTGGGGAGCCCTTTGTGGGTCGAACCTGGCCCAAGGCAAGTGGGAAACATGTCTCCCCAACCCAGGGTCGAATGTCCTGGAACTTCGTGCGGCCTGGTGTGCCCTACAGTTCTTCTCTCATCTCCTGATGGGGGAGTCAGTGCTGTTGAGAATGGACAACACCACAGCAGTATCGTATGTGAAGAGGCAAGGGGGTACTCGGAGTCCCACACTCCTTCGGGAAGTCGAGCCCATCCTATCGTGGGCGCAGAAATACCTTGCCAACATCTCGGCAGTCTTTGTCCCAGGCGTCCAAAACACTCAAGCAGACTTCCTGTCACGGACCGAGTTGGACAACAACGAGTGGTCTCTCCACATAGAGACGTTCAGGTGGATCTTGTCTCTAAAGACCGATCCCGAAGTAGATCTGTTTGCTTCCCCCTGCAATCGCAAGCTGAAGAAGTTCTACACCCGGGGGCTCTGCAGTCAAGCCATCGGGACAGATGCCCTGACGGATCAGTGGAGGTTCAAGCGAGCATTCGCCTTTCCGCCACTGCCAGTTATACTGAGATTCCTGCAGAGGCTCCGAGCGGAGCCAGTGGAGGTGGTGACAATAGCTCCCTACTGGCCGAACAGGCCTTGGTTCCCTCTCCTGGTCCAGCTCAGCTGTCGGGACCCAGTGCCTCTCCCTCTCAGACCGGACCTTCTTTCTCAAGGGTCAGTCCTGCACCCTTGTCCTGCGGTGCTGAGACTGATGGTCTGGTTCTTGAGAGGGAGAGGCTGGAATCCCTAGGTTGTGCCTCAGAAGTAATATCCACTCTCATGAGCTCGAGAAGATCCAGTACAAATAAAGTCTATGGAAGGATCTGGTCCAAATTCGTGGAGTTCTGCTCTCCTCAGGGCAGGTCTTTTAGACATCCAAAAGTCCAGGACGTTCTCAGTTTCCTCCAAACGGGCCTAGATTTACATCTATCTGTCAGCTCTCTGAGAGTCCAAGTTTCTGCACTTTCGGCCTTCTCCGGCACTTCATGGGCAGTTCATCCTCTGGTTAGACAATTTTTCCGAGGCGCATCGAGACTCAAGCCCCAGAGAAAGCCTAGGTTCCCTAAATGGGACCTTCCATTAGTCCTTGACTCGATCTCTGGACTCAGTACTTCGGGGCCCTCCCCGCTCCCTATCAAGGTCTTTTCAGCAAAGGTGGCCTTCTTAGTGGCCATTACCTCAGCCAAAAGGGTCTCTGAAATTGCATCACTTGGTCACGAAGAACCCTTCCTAACGTTTTTCCCGGACCGGGTAGTCCTCATTCCTATGCTGGGTTCCAACCCAAAAGTGTCTTCAGTATTCCACGTCAATCAAGAGATCGTTTTACCTACATTTAGGACCCCAGGGTCCACTGAGAATCACCCTCTAGATGTGGGCGAAGCTATTAAGGAATATCTCAAAGTTACTTCTCCCTTTAGACGTTCTAGTCATCTCTTCGTGCTTCACTCAGGCAGCAATATAGGGAAAAAAGCCTCAACCAGGACTATCGCGTCCTGGATCGTACAGGCCATACAACAGGCATATAGGGCTAAGGGCTTGGCTCCTCCAAAGGCGGTGACAGCCCATTCCACCAGAGGAATGGCAGCCTCGTGGGCAGCGGCTCGACATGTGGCTCCAGATATCATCTGCAAGGCAGCTTCATGGGCTTCTATTAATACCTTCATGTTGCATTATTGTATAGAGCCTGCCTCACTATCCTCTGTAAACTTTGGGTTACAAATCCTATCGACCGATAGGACAAATTA
Organism: Lithobates septentrionalis; assembly: GCA_037952835.1. NCBI lineage: Eukaryota > Metazoa > Chordata > Amphibia > Anura > Ranidae > Lithobates > Lithobates septentrionalis. The sequence goes on along the minus strand of JBBDGP010002691.1, from coordinate 344,164 downwards.
AAATTTACGTTTTTGATCATGCATACCCACCCGTGTGGTTGGCTAGTTATTTCCCACACGTAGGCTGCCATGGAGTCTGTCAGGAAAAAGGAAAATTTATTATCAAATACTTACCGTAATTTTCCTTTCCTGATGGACTCCATGGCAGACGGAGTTCCCACCCATTGGTCAACGAGTAGGCTAGTTACGGAACGCAGTAGCTAGTGGTGAGCACTCATTTATGGGAATGGGGTCCTATAGCATTGGAGAGGAGGCGGGGTTAACCCACACGTAGGCTGCCATGTAGTCCATCAGGAAAGGAAAATTACGGTAAGTATTTGATAATAAATTTTCCTTTTTCTTGCAATCTTACACTGATTGCACATTTGTGTGCGAACACACATGCTTGTATCCATTGATCTTTTGTAAAGGATTTGTTTAGAGTTGATTCCCAGAAGGTTTTGTGTCTATTAGGTTCCTGTAAATCGCTGGACTGCAACCAAGTATATGTTAAGGAGATATTCTTAGTGGTTGTAGTGGCTGAAAGGCATATAGTTTCGAAAGGTGTTAATGGCCTAAGAAAATGTTTTTGTTTTTGAGTATTCATAATGAATTCATGTATTTGTTGGTATTCCCTGGGTTGTAGAGGAGTTTGTCCTAATTCTTTTTGTAATTCTGATAGGGGTTTAATTTTATTATTCTTTGAACAGTGTGCTACTAGAAGTGGTGTTTTTCTGTTGTAAAGCGATTGGATAGAACCATCCATTCCCGGTAAAAAATCGGGATTTGTTGTCAAGGGGGTTAGTGGTCATAGTGATGAGGTGAGGGAATGCCTTTGATTCATTGTTTGTAAATTTTTTAAGGTGGCCCCTATGAGAGGATGTTGTTTCAGTTGTTTGGGGCACAGGTTCCAGGGTATCCATGGTGTATGTGATGTCGGAATAGGTCCCATGTTATTCTCCAATCCCACCCAATCTTTATTCTCTTTGTGGCATGTCCAATCTATGATTCTAGTTAGGTGTGTGGCTAGATAATAATTTATAAAATTAGGAAAACCCATGCCTCCGTTTTGTTTATTCATAGTTAGTAGGTTTAGACTAATTTGGGGTTTTTTTGTGGCCCAAAGGAATTTTCTTAACTGTGTAAGGATTTAAAGAAGCTTGAAGGTAGTAATATGGGTATTGTTTGGAAAAAGTATAGTATTCTGGGTAAGACTGTTATTTTAATTATGGCTGCCTTACCGAACCATGAAATATTTCAATGTCCATTTCTCTAGGTCCTTGGTAATCTTTTGTAAGAGTGGTTGAAAATTGGCTTTATACATCAAATCTAGTTTTGGAGTTAATTGTATTCCTAAGTATGCGAGAGATGTTGTTTCCTATTTAAATTTGCAGTTGTTTTTTGTGTTGTTTAAAGTGGTTTCTGAAAGTGTCAGAATTAATGCCTCAGATTTTTTGTAATTCATTTTGAAGTTTGACATATAGCTATATTGGGAGAATACGTTACATAGGTTGAGCATGGTGATGTGTGGATGGGATATGAAAAATAGTAAATCGTCAGCGTCATGCTGCACATTTGTATGTTTTGTTTTTGATATTGAAACATTGTATTTTTTTAAATGTAATTGCATACTCCCAAACAGTCATTGGAAGTAGAACACATAGCCAAGTATTATTCTACACAATTTTTTTTTATTGTGCATTAAAAAATTAGACATGAGGGGGCGTGGCTTGGCCGAGCTAGGAGATGGCTGCCTGAGAACACAGCTCCCGCCGTTGCATCCTTTTCATCAGCCATACCGGAGGTAAATATCGCTATACCTGTCAGTGAAACGATGGGAACAGCCTCCCGACACACTTCTACCTCACGGTCCCGATCACCCCGCGAAACAACCGGGAATTCCAACCAAAACATCCCTGATATGTTCAGGGCGCAGAGAAGCAACATGGCGTCGTCCCATCCTGACTCCTCACAGGCCTCAGCAGCACAGCTTGCGGGACAGATCTCTACATCACAGATATCACCCCCTCTAACCACGGATCCACAGGTCAATCCGCAACCACCATCCCTCAACATACATGATCTGAGGGCGATCGCTACCGACATCAAGGACACTCTTTCAGCCGCCATTGCGGAATTAAGAGTAGATATACACACCCTGAACGACCGTGTTCTTGAAGTGGAAAAAACCACAGCGAAACATGACTTGGTACTCCGCAAAGCAACACGTCGGATAGACACACATACCATGCAGCTACGAGAGACACAACGCCGCATTGAAGACCTTGACAACCGCGGCCGCAGACATAACCTCCGTGTGAGAGGCATGCCGGAGTCCATTGATGCGGATCACTTGACCCCTGCTGTGACTGAACTGTTTAATAACCTGCTTGAAAGGCCGCCTCAAACCTGCATAGAAATGGAGAGAATCCACAGAGCATTACGCCCCAAAGGCAGAGACAATGACCCACCCAGGGATATAATTTGTTGTCTTGTGGATTACCGGATAAAAGAAGATATCCTGAGACAAGCAAGGCTCAAACAACTGATACAATACAATGGCGCCCAGCTTCAGATTTTCCAGGACTTATCAGGAATCACACTACAACAGCGCAGGGATTTGAAACCACTGCTAGATGAGTTACGTGCCAATGGGATCATATACCGCTGGAAATTTCCCTTCTGCCTGGCAGCAACCCATCTCGGCCGTACTGCATTCCTAAAAGTGCCTGAAGACCTGCCTCACTTCTGTGATAGCCTGGGGATACCTTTGGTTGAGGTACCAAACTGGTATGCGGACTTCCGACATCAGGCTGCAGGACGCCATCCCATGCAGGAAGAACCGATGGAAGCGCAGGACTCCCGCTCACGCAGAAGAAGATCCCCATCTGGCATCAGATCGCACGCGGTACATCAGGGCTTTCAACAACGCCACAGCCCTACGGATTCCCCGCGTTCTCGTAGAGCCCGTAGAGACTACTGATACCTGCGATATTTAAGGCGGCCGCCGTGATGGCAAATTATATATTCCAGTTTCCACGCTCCGTGATGTCATTCACCTACTCCGGTTCCTGTAGTTATGCCAGAATATTTGTTACCCACACTGCGAAACCACATATCCAGTTTCAGAGGTTGGTTACCTTAATCTCTTCTGCACAGAGCTTCGACTGTATACTAGCACTGCACAGTCTCCTTCAGACAATACACATTTCACCCTGCCTGTACTCGGTTCCTGCCCGCGATGAGCGCTAACTGCCAAATACTTATGCTTTACAGTGAACCAGGCCTGTATGCTCTGACACTATATGCTATACAGTGTGCATCTTACAGACATCTATCTATATGCTGTAAACGTCGTTACTGCCTGTAACTGCAGATTCAATTGGACTTAAGTCTTTAACCTAAACTCAATATTATAAACTATATTTAATATGTATTAAGATAACTGCTTCAACGGTAATGGACAGAATGCGATTCTCTTATACTACAGGTTGGTGTGTAAATTTTACAAGCGCAGATGTACACATAGACAGCAAATATTGTAAGGTGCGTTGTTGGGTTAAACTATAGCTCACTAGCTCCTCCTATGCTGTGTAGATCACACATTCACACACAACGAGGGCTCCAAGTTAAATTATATTATACACAATAGACTATTCATTCACACTGCATCCTCTCCTCTCCATTATTTCAAGCACCTAATTGAGGCACCTCTCCAATATATAAGGCACTACCACGCCCTTAGAAAAGTTTATTCTTTAATATATTACAGACTTATTCATCTCACTGCAGAACAAATGTGTGAATCAAACTACCGGTTCATAGTGGGTGTCTCCCTGGGATGGTAGATGCATACGGAAGTAGACTTAATCCTAAGGTAAACCGATGTCACTGAAGATAATGACAGGTAGAATGCATTTACCAATGAGGATGATACCTCAAGAAAAAGATTACACTTGCACGTACTTGCCTCGCACTACTCGTTCATTCACATCTATATATGAGGTTTAGGTTGCTTGAAAACATCTCATCTTAAATATGGAGAGAACAGGTGTCAGATGAAAGAATATGCCCAACTCTGGAGGAACACATTTCAACTACAGTGCATGAGCTAGTATTTACATAGTAGTTCCACAGGTTTCACTGTTTATGTTTTTTACACTTATACTGGTATCGCAGTTTAGTTTCCTTTAGTTTACGTTAACTGATTAATGGCAATAGGTTATGTGTTCACCTGTCACTGAGCCCACACTTTACTATGGCTTGTGAAAATACAGGTTACCCTCATGACATAACAACACACTGTATACACGCTCACACACTGAACCTTACGATGCAGCCCGCTCACAACACACTGCTTTAGACTGTATCCCCGCGGCTAAGAGATTCCCTCTCTCATCTAAATTACTCTATACAATATACGAAGCTTTAGAGACTGACAACATGATCGAGGCTGTTATAATTGACATTATAATTTTTGAACTATGGTCCCGCCCCCTCCTTCTCTAGCACTAAGTAGAATGCAACGGCGGATTACCACCTTGCCGTACAACTCACAGTAGATCCGTAGCTCGATTCAACCCAACCCCCACGCAGTGCAGTGAAAAGGTTCAGGCTGGTATCTGATCCTTCTCACACTAACTGTGCACTGTATTTTTCTGACCTTCTTCGTTGTAGATAAGGTTAGTTACTTTCACCCTCCCCCCCCCCTATACTTTCACTCTCTTCTACATAAACACACAGCTTCATCCTAGGCTTTACACCCCCAGCGGAAGAACCACGGTATCCCTATTCTAACTGAAAGTTTGACGCCCTACTACCAATACCAACATGGCAGATAGTGACCAGGCTACCCGCATGAAGACAAACCATAATGAAACACAAACTAATGTCCAAATAAGAATTGAATCCATAAACATCAGAGGCCTGAACACTCCCGAAAAACGATCACAACTGTTAAATTCATTACACAAAAATAAAACACAAATCGCATTTATACAGGAAACTCATTTCCGTGCTGACAACGTACCCAAACTGGGGAACTATCGCTATCCTACAATGTACCATGCCTCCAATGACTCTTCCAAAACAAAAGGGGTTGCTATACTAATCTCGAAACATTGTCCTTTGCTAATCACAGAAACCATGCAAGACCCTAATGGTAGATACCTATTCCTTAAAGGAACATTACATAACAAGCCCATTACTCTCGCGAACATATATGCTCCTAACACTAAACAGGTTACATTTTTCAGAGAAACCCTACAATTGCTAACGGGATTCTTCTCTGGCATCCTTATACTGGGTGGGGATTTCAATGTAACACTAAACTCCCACCAGGATTCCTCAACTGGCACAACATCCTTGCCGTATAGAGCTCTGAGAGCGATCAAACAACAATTGCAAGAATTAACATTACATGATACGTGGCGCACACTTCACCCAAATGATAGAGACTTTACATTTTTTTCACCGCCCCATAACAAGTATTCCAGGATCGACCACCTTTTTATCTCCCAAAATGACTTATCTTTTCTCAAACATGCGACCATAGACCCTATGATCCTTTCTGATCACAATCCCATTTCACTGACATTAAATATCCCGATGTCACGCCCCGCACACTCGATATGGCGTTTAGACAACTCTCTATTGACAGACCTGGATGCTACATCCAAAATTCCTGACAGGCTAGTCCACTACTTCAAAGAAAATATCACTGAGGAAACAAACCCATCCATTGTATGGGCTGCACATAAGTGTGTAATAAGAGGTGAATTAATCTCATTAGCTACAGCAAAAAATAAACAACGGAAAGCCCATATAACATCCTTAACATCCAAAATACATGCCCTTGAAAGGCTACACAAAGCATCCCTGGCCAATAAATCGCTTACAGAACTTCTGCAAGCGAGGGAAGAACTCAGAGACGAATTGCATAAATCACTGAGACGCAAATACATCTTCACCCAAAAATTATATTATGAATGTGGCAATAAATCCGGTCAGTTAATGGCTAAAGCCCTGCAACGTAGAAAGGCAGCTTTAACCATCCATGAGATTAAAGATCCTAGCGGGAAGTCTTTTACGTCCACGGAAGACATTGCCACACAGTTTGTAAATTATTTCACTAAACTCTACAACCTACCAACACCAGAAATTAAAAATCACCCACGAAATAGACAGGAAGCGATATCTACATTCTTGTCACAGCATGGTATACCACATATTTCCCCTGAAGCATCCAAGACCCTTGACTGCCCTATTAATATTGAGGAAACCACAATAGCATTAAAACAACTCAAAACAGGGAAAAGCCCTGGCCCAGATGGGCTTACTGTAGGATATTACAAAACATTTTCAGAAATCCTTACCTCTCATTTTGTTACGGCATTCAATGCACTTTCTAATACCCCACACCCGAATAGAGATTTATTGGAAGCCCATATCACTCTCATTCCAACACCCGGCAAAGACGATACACTAGTGACTAATTATAGACCTATATCCCTCCTTAATGTTGACCTTAAACTTTATGCCAAAATTCTTGCAAATCGACTACTCCCTATCATCCCTGACCTCATTTCCCTCGACCAAGTTGGTTTTGTCCCCGGAAGAGAAGCTAGGGATAACACCATAAAAGCCCTACACATCCATCATATCCTTTCATCATCTCACACACACAAACGCCAGGGATTCCTCCTGTCGCTCGATGCGGAGAAGGCGTTCGACAGAGTAGCATGGGACTACATGGCAGCGACATTACAAGCAATGGGCCTCCCATTGCAATTTCTTCAAATGATATTGGCTCTATACACATGCCCTACTGCTAGAATAAGAATTAATGGACGCCTGTCGAACGCCTTCTCCGTATCGAATGGTACACGTCAAGGGTGCCCGTTATCACCCCTTATTTTTATACTCACGTTAGAACCTATCTTACGCAAACTGCGGACAAATCCTGACATTAAAGGCATTAACATTGACAATAAACAGTACAAAATAGCGGCTTACGCAGACGACATCTTACTTTTCCTGTCAGAACCCCTGATAACTATTCCCAACCTATTAAAAGATTTTGCTTCCTTCAAAGAACTCTCAAACTTAAAAATCAATTTCACAAAGTCTAAAGCCCTGAATATCTCCCTCCCAAAGCCATTAGTGACACAATGTAAAACAAATTTCCCTTTCCAATGGGAAGCACATGCCCTTACCTATTTAGGAATCCAAAGACCAACACATTTAGAGGAGATGTACGACAAAAATTATTTATCTTTACTAAATACTATCCAAAAAGATCTCCTTAAGTGGTCATCAGGCCCTTTCTCATGGTTTGGAAGGATTGCCATAGTTAAGATAAATATATTGCCGAGAATACTATATGTACTTCAGACCATCCCAATCAAATTGCCCCCATCATTTTTTACCACATACAAACGAATCTGTCGTGACTTTATATGGGCAGCAAAATCCCCCAGATTGAGCTGGAATAGACTGACTATCCCCAAACCAAAAGGAGGCCTTGGCCTCCTGGACATCCAGAAGTACCAATGGGCTTGCCACCTTACGAGAATTATCGATTGGCATATACACAAATCCACTAAAGATTGGGTGAACATTGAAAACTCCTCCTCCCACCTACCCCTCTCTCACTTACCATGGATTGATGCAAATTCACTACCGAAAGAATACACTTCGCATCCATTGACCGGACCCACTATTCAAACTTTCACAACAATTTCCAAAAAACTGGGATGGTGCCCCTCTCCAGGACCACTAACCCCCCTGACTAATAACCCAGACTTTTCACCTGGAGTGCCATTTCAGGATAGATCTCAAACCCTAGCCCATAGTCCTCTTAGAGCCTCACAATTTTTTCATAAGGGTATTCTTCATCCTTATAATAAGATATCTGAACACTTCCCAGAATATCATATACCATTTTACAAATTTCTACAAATCAGACACTTTCTGACCAAGGCCAAACCCACTTCTCAATGGTTTAGAGACCTAACTTCCTTTGAAGCGATTTGCACCAGTACACCGCCACAAAGACATCTCATCTCAGAGGTCTATTCGCTACTCTTTCCTGACCAAGACCCCACGATTACAACAGCCAACCAAAAATGGGAATCAGAACTTGAGATACAATTATCGACGGAAGATTGGGGAAACATTTACGAACACATCCATAAAGGTTCAGTGAATGTTTCAGCACAAGAAACCTCTTACAAAATATACTCAAGATGGTACAACACGCCAGACAAAATCCACCTATACCACCCCTCTGTTTCGCCCATGTGCTGGAGATGCAATAATGAAGTGGGTTCATTGCTCCATATTTGGTGGACCTGTCCACAGATACAAAAATTCTGGAAAAAAGTACATGAGGTGATACGCCACGTCACTACTTACACCCTATCTTATACACCATCACAATACTTATTACACCACTCTACAATCTCACAACATGCATACCGTAAGTCCCTCACACTCCACCTGGTGAATGCAGCTAAACAATGCATACCAGTACAATGGAGGAGTACTACACCACCTACTTTAACAGATTGGTTCAAGCGTATAGAAAAGATCTCTGAGATGGAAAACATAATCCATCAAGCCAAAGACACTCCTTCGAAATACAGGAAAACTTGGGCCTGTTGGATACACTTCCGGGACTCCCCAAAATACCAAGAGTTTCTGCAACACCTATAATCTTGTCAGACAACAACGAAAGTATAACAGACCATTATCTAATACATGTTCCATGCCGCGATATATAGACTTACAGACTCCTCTTCTATGCGTAGGGTTTACCAAGGTTCATTCCCAGCCCCCCCTCCGTAACGGACATGAAGCGACATATGCCCATAGTGATCCCGGATACATGTCTTTTTGCTTATAGCTCTCACTTTCACTATCATTCAATACACACATCCCTATTTACCATTATATGTGGAACAACTTCTCAAATGCTTAACCTACCATTCCCTTTCTGGTAGGAAATTACATCGTAAAGCTCCACTACATACCCTGGTCCTTCTTCCCATTGAGTGATTTTGTTCACCCATTTATGTCACGAAAGTACATTATATCTTCATTTAAGCATATATATAAAAGCCAGAATAACTGAATGTGTTACTAATCGTGCCTACTGCACAGTGTGATCCCTCTTGGGGTGCGGGATTGAGAAACTGGCATATACTGGTCTAATTACCTAAGGCACGTAACAGCATAGACCTCAGAACTCAGTTCGACTTACAAGTCAACTTATGATTTATCCTAGAGTTATTTCACATGTATTGTTCCAAGTACAATTACGATATTTTCTACATTTGTTATTGTTCTAAACACCATTGCGGTAAACACCTATACAGTAAACTGCTTAGTAAAACATACGTAAGATTGTACCCAAACTGCAAGCTGTAATTGTAACCTACACCTGATGTTATTGTCACTAACATTTCATGAAAGTTTTGACTATGTACTGTTATACCACTTGTACAACATAACATTTATAAATTTAATAAAACTATTTGAAACAAAAAAAAAAAATTAGACATGCTATCTGCCAATAGAACTTAATCAAAAAGTGCATTCTATGCATCCAAAAATATAGAAAATATACCAAATCAAATCATTATTATTCAACCAAAAAATAAAATAAAAGCTTCATGCATGTGTCCTGCTTCTTAATATAGGGGGTCAACAATGCCAAGAGTTGGTGAAAGCAGGGGTCCATCATCCGGAGATAATTCCGAAAAACATCTGGATTATTCTCCTGGAGCTCCCGCAGCAAAGGCATATGACATAATTGGTCATGATTAATAAAGCAACCAATTTTTGGTCCAAGAAATCTTCCTCCTCCTGTTCCTGGACTGGACTTGGGTCAAAGCAATAACTCCAAGGCCAATAATAAATAACTCGTTATCTCCTCCTGCAACATGTCTGGTTGACGAACGGCCGTTCAGAAACTAAAAAGCGCGAAATGAAAAGCGCAAAATAAAAAGCGCGAATCAACACTCACCAAACTTCTACTAACACAAAATTAGCAGAAGGAGCCCAAAGGGTGGCGCTAAAGAGCTGAAAAACAACGTAGTACGTCAGTACCTTCGTGTTTGTTGGCCGACAATACCTTGCCGTTTGTATGCAAGACAAGTTTGGGCCAATGCCCTTCGGACAAAAGTCCATATTTTTGTTGGCCAACAATGTGATCATGTGTACGAGGCTTAAGAATGTAACTATTGGAAGGAATGATAAGGCATCATTTCCAAGAGTTTGTAAGTTAAAGTAGCATGGTTAGTAGTAATCAACATGGATTTATGAAAGACCGTTCTTGGCAGGCCAACCTTTTGACCTGCTATGAGGAGGTAAGTTGTAATTTGAATAGAGGAAGGCCTGTGGATGTAGTATAGTTAGAGTTCACTAAGGCCCCTTTCACACGGGCGCCTCTGTGTAATGGATTCCGCTTGCTCAGCTGGTTATCGTTACGCTGATCCCCGCTGTGCAGAGCAGAGACGGACACAGTTCTGCTCTCCTCTATGGGGAAATTGGATGGAAACGGACCACCTGTCCGTTTTCATGTGATCTGATTTGCCAGACGGATGTAAAATAGGACCACCATCCATCTGGATTTTGCAGGCAGGATCGGATAGCAGCAGATGTCAGCGGACATCCACCGCTTCATAGGGGAGACTGCAAGGTTCGATCAGGTCCACCTGAAAAACTGACAGGTGGACCTAATCGGACAGCCCGTGTAAAAGGGCCCTTAGGGACAGCACCTCACAAATGCTTAATTTACAAATTGAGGTCTTTTGATATTGATGATTAGGGATGAGCTCAAAGTGTTCGCCCGTTCGCCGAACAGCGGATATTATGGGGCGTTCGTGGGAAATTTGAGCGCCATAGAACTCTCCAAATTGCACTGTGAGATTGAAGTGCATTGCTGTATGATAATTGGCCAAAGCATGCACCTCACCTGCATGCTTTGGCCAATTACAGCACGCTCTGCTGAGAGAGGCCAAAGGCAGGGTGCTTTTGGCAAATCATGGATCAGGGGGACTAAGTCTATGCCCTACACTATATAAGGCTGCATACCAACCGGCCCTGTATAGTGTGTGGACAGAGATAGATTGAGCTAGATTAGGCAGGCAGATTAGTTAGTGGCGTGCAGGCAGTGTATATATATATATATATATATATATATATATATATATATATATATATATATATATACCATATATACTCGAGTATAAGTCGTTCTGAGTATAAGTCGAGGCCCTAATTTACCACAAAAAAATGGGAAAAACTTATTGACCCGAGTATAAGACGAGGGTGAGAAATGCACAGCTACTGTAAGTGGAAAAGAGGGTCAACAATGCCCATTTGCATGCCTCACTGTGCCCATTTGCAGCCATAGGTCCCCCGAACTTCAAACTCGGTAGTTAAGGGTTCCTAGATGCCCCCTAGCTGCAGCCAAAATTGGGGTCTCTGAACCCAAAGGGTCCCGAAATGACATTGCTGCAGATGGACACAGTTGACCGACTTTGGGGCCCAGTATCTCGGAGCCACTTAGTGCTAGGAACCCCACTTTTGGTGTGCAAACCCAGTGGAACTAGCACCATAACATATCCAAAGCTGGGATTTCTAGCACCAAGTGTCCCCGAGACACAGGGCCCCACGGTTCAGAAAATGTCAAGCACTTTTCTGCAGCAGAGAATGACATTTTCCGAACCTAATTTGGGGCCCCGTATCTTGGGGCTACTTGGTGCTAGGAACCCCAGCTTTGAATATGTTATGGACCCAGTTCCACTGGGTTAGCACACCAAATTTGGGGTTCCTAGCCCCAAGTGGTCCTGAGATACGGGGCCCCAAAATCGGTTCAGAAAATGTCAAGCACTTTTCTGCAGCAGAGAATGACATTTTACGAGCCGATTTTGGGGCCCCGTATCTCGGGGCCACTTAGTTCTAGGAACTCCAGCTTTGGATATGTTGTGGACCCAGTTCCACTGGGTTAGCAAACCAAATATGGGATTCCTAGCACTAAGTGGCCCTGAGATACAGGGCCCCAAAGTCGGTTCGGAAAATGAAATTTTTTGCTGCAGAAAAGTGCTTGACTAGAGTATAAGTCGAGGGGGGTACTTTCAGCACAAAAAAATGTGCTGAAAAACTCGACTTATACTCGAGTATATACGGTATATATATATATATATATATATATATATATATATATAGGGAATCCCCCCAAAGCACCTTGTCCCCATGTTGATGGGGACAAGGGCCTCATCCCCACAACCCTTGCCCAGTGGTTGTGGGGGTCTGCGGGCTGGGGGCTTACTGGAATCTGGAAGCTGCCTTTAACAAGGGGGCCCCCAGATCCCGCCCCCCATGTGAATGAGTATCGGATACATTGTACCCCTACCCATTCACCAAAAAAAGTGTCAAAAAAGTAAAAATGACAGGAGACAGTTTTTGACAATTCCTAAAAAATAAAAAGTGTCCTGAGATGTCTATCCATCTTCAATCACGACGCCGACAGACCCGAAAAATAGAAGGAAAAAGAAGCTTTGCCTAGATGGGAGTCGTCTCGCCGACTGCTGTCTTTTTGCGGTGACAGTTATTATATAGGCAAGGGCGGGGCCACCTGGTGATGTAACCGGTTGACCCCGCCCCTTCTGACATCATATGACATAAGAGGGGACGGGGTCACCCATTTACGTCACCGGGTGGCCTCGCCCTTGCCTATATAACAGCTGTCAAAGCAAAAAGACAGCAGTCAGCAGGAAAGCTAAAAGATGCATGCAAATTACTTGCTAAGAGGAGGATCTCTGGGGAAATAGAGGATGGTGTATTAGAAATTTGTAAGTTCTGTATATAATTGTTTTCTATTATGCATATATTGCACACTGCCCTCACTGTGCACACGGCACTAATAATGTTTTCAGTACATGTTTGCATTCTTTCGAGTCCTGATTAGAATTAGCCTGCCTATGTAACACCCCTTGTTACCATACAAGTACAATTGTAATATTAATGTGATACCTACGTAATCATGTGTATAAAAACCTTCAATTGCATCATAATAAAGCAGAACAGTTATTTGGAAAGATGCTGAGCGTATCTTCTGTGTCTGTTCCCTACTGCAGTAGTTATTATTAATTTGGAACCACTAATCAATATGAGGATAGGAGTTGCCTATCATCAATTTAACCAAGTCAATGGAAAAGAATTTGGGGGTCCTAGTGGATCAGACCCAGCAATAGCATGCAATGCCAAGCGGTAGCAAGCAAGGCTAGCAGACTATTAGCATACATTAAAAAGGTGTATTTACTCAAGAGATAAACTATATTGCTACCAATTTACAAAACCCTGGTTTGGCCACATCTTTAGTATGTGGTCCAGTTTTGGTCATCGAACCTCAGGAAGGATGTCTCTGAAGGGCAACAAAGCTAATAAGGGGGCTGGAGGGCATGTGTTATGAAGAATGACTACAAGCATTAAATGTATTCATCCCGGAGAAAAGACTCTTAAGAGGAGATATACTTGCAATGTAAGAAATCTTCAAATGGTGACTGAATATCATTAGGAGAAAAATATTTATTCTAAGGTCTCTAAAGAAGACAGGGCCACATAAAGAAGCTGGACAAGAAGTGGTTCGATCTTAAATGCATAACTGGTTCTTTAATGTTAGAGTGGTAAGAATGTGGAACTCCCTTCCATAGTTGGTGGAAGTATGGGTACATTTAAAAAACTTTTAGATGAGTTTCTTAATGAACACAGTGTACATAGATATTGCAATTGGTAGTGCCATAAACACACACACACACTCAGATTGAACTGGATGGAACGATACCTTTATTTAACCAGCATTATTCTGCAAAGATACCAATCAGCTTTCAGGTTTTTGTCAAAGGTTAATTTAACAAGCTGAAGTTAGAACTGCACCAGATTTTGAACTCTCCAGTTTTTGGAAATCAACCCCTATGTAAATACTGTATGTAATTACATCAAATGGACAGCTTATAATCTCAGAAAGAATATGGGAAGGCTACCCACACTTCACTCTGCCAGAGTCACCAGAATCATACTTATCGAAGATGTAATATATTATCCTACTTTTGAAAGTCCCCTTGTGTCAGAGGAAAAGCTTACCGTTAGGAAATGTAGTGACATTATGAAGTAACAGCTGTATTGTCACAAAAGGAAGTCAAATACCAACTAAAGGAAAATCACAGGTAAACTGTATCAGCTGCAGTGTAGTGAATTGTTTAACACTTTCAAAGAGGAACAAATTTGAATTTTATCCACACCTGGTACTGTCATCTTGGACACAGGAATCCTGAATCCCAAAAAAATGGACTAAAGATCAGCATGCCAGTGGCAAAAAAAAAAGAAAAAACAAAAGACCACTGCAATCAAATAATGACATGTACCAGCTTCATAAAGGGAAAATTACCCAAGTGGCAAACGCAGAGCCAGACAGCTCTTAGACTTAATTCACTCAGATCTACAGTATGTTCTCCTATTAAAGCTCAGAAATTAGGCAAGAAAAGGTATTTTCAGTGATGACCACTCCAGGTTTACTGTACTCCACTTGAAGTTCCAGGTGGTATTGGTACCATAAGTGGTAAAATACAAACTGTTTTGAGCAGGGCTGCTGATAAGGGGGTGGCACCTGCCCTCCTGTACAGGGCTCAGACCTCATAAATTCAACAGGGGGGTCCAGAGCAGCAGGAGTGGGTGCAATTACTGGAACCAATTCTTCTGCTGCCCTCCCTGTATTTGCAATGCTTCAGTTAGTGAATGAACAGGGAGCCGCTGTACAGAATGGTTCCTGTTCATTTACTCTGCAGTTAAGGGTGCAGAGAAAAGTGAGATGTTGGGTGTCTGTTTAGACCTCTGATATTTCCCCAACCCCCACAGGACTGTTAAAAAATGTGAAAAATAACAAAACCATAATAAAGGGCTCATTCTCACAGGTACTCTGGTTGCATGAATGAGGGTTTTTTCATTTGGCTGGAGCCACATATTAGGTTTGGGTCACTATTCCTGTCAGCTAGGCTGTACAGGTCCCCATGATTTATATCTTAAAATGGAGTCCCGTGTAAGAAATCCAAGTGATATTTGGGTTATTCCTAACTGCTATAGCCGGAGGTTCTATGGCCAAGATAAAGGGGATCAGAGAAAAGGGTCAACCTTGATGTATTCCTCTAGAAATGTTAAAAGGGTGGAAATTATATCCTGCATATCTGACTGAGCCTGAAGGGGTGTAGCATAGGGCAGATATTCATGAGAGTATTGAATTCCCAAATCTCCATTTCTGCAAGACGTGGCAAAAATAATCTCACGAGAGGGAGTCAAAGGCCTTGTGTATATCGAGAGATAGGAGAAAGCCTGGGATTCTATGTCTTCTAATGTTTTACGCCAGGAAAGCCATCACGCTACTTTGGAAAAAACCCTCTCCTCTCTATTCATTTTTGGAAGCACTTGGTGAATTCTGGTTTACTTTTCTACCAAGCCACCTACAGTAATAGAGGTTGCCCAAAAAATTCACTAAAGTGTGGGCAGGCTGACTTGATGCTATGGCTATACCTCCTAATGTTCCACAACACTTTTAGTTGTGGTTAATCCTTGATATGATGTGCATCTCTTTCCCTTTTATATGAGGTTTCATGTGGAAGGACTATGTGGTAACTGAGTAATGGGTATGCATTGTAAGTCTAGCACTTTCACATCTTGCGTAAGCTGCACACCAGCAATGTGATAATCCACGATTTACAATTTAACTGTTGTTTTTGTTGACAGTGTTCAGTTACTAGGTGCCAGTGTTCAATGATTACTGTTTGAATTATTGTGGTGAACCACATTATATAAAAATACAACTAAAGTTGCCATGTCTACATTGTTTCCCTGCTATATAAACTGACTTGGTTTATTTCCTTCTATCATATACATTTCACATTCTGCTGTTGTTGGAGACATTCGATTCTTGTCTGTATCCTGTAGAAGGTAAGTAAAATTGATGAGATAGTATCATATCACAAGTATTACTGTGACAAGTATTGATCACGTAATCAAGAGCCGCACAGAATGTTTTCTGGTCTCCCCAGGTTCAGAGGATGCAAGCTGCAGCATGGTCCTAGATCTGAGCTGTCTCATAGTGTGCACAAAGTAATTGTAAGCATGGACATTTTGCTCCAGTAGCAGTGGGTGAACATACAATCATACAGACACTACGGGTAACAGGTATAATCAAGGCTTTGAGACTTAATTATGAAGGCATGAAGCAAAGTTGTGTAAGAAGAATGCACCCGTGTGCACTTCAAACATTCAATCATGTGCAGGGGAGTTATACAGAAAAAGAACTACTTCTTTGTATGGCTGGATGTTTGAAATGAATACAGATGATTTTGGTTGGCTTAACATCATGCTGGTAAATAAGGGCATTTGTGGTTTACAAATTCAATGCGAGTATTTTAAACCACTTGTAAGCCCACCTTTCACCAGCATGACAGAATGGGATGTGTAGTGAATTACTGTGCCTTTGTGAGCCCTTCCTTCACCGATCTGGAAGTTTGATTGGAGAATAATTGTAGGATTAGGGCTGACTTTCCACTCAGGAATTAGTACACTCAAAAGCAAACATGTATTCTTGTATTGGATACAGTGCTTTGACAAGGTATTCATACCCCTTGAAACTTTCCACATTTTGTCATGTTTCAACCAAAAATGTAAATTTATTTTATTGGGATTTTATGTGATAGACAAACACAAAGTGACATATAATTATAAAGTGGAAGGAAATTAATAAATGGTATTTAACGGTATTACAAATAAATATCTTAAATGTGTGGCTTGCATTTATATTCAGCCCCCTTTACTCTGATACCCTTAACTAAAATCTAGTGGAACCAATTGCCTTCAGAAGTCACCTAATTAGTAAATAGAGTCCACCTGTGTGTACTTTAATCTCTGTATAAATATAGCTGTTCTGTGAAGCCTTCTGAGGTTTGTTAGAGAACCTTAGTGAACAAACAGCATCATAATTGCAAGGAACCCACCAAACAGGTCAAGGATAAAGTTGTGGAGAAGTTTAAAGCAGGGTTAGGTTATAAAAAAATACCGGAAGAAAAATTGCCGCTCAAAAAGCTCCAGACCTGTTGAAGACACCTGCCCTATTAGAAACTTGCGGGTGCTGGCTCTGCTCAAATTTAGAAGTAAGGAAAAAATCCTGGACGGCCGCACACCACTGGAGGCATCTTTATTGAAAGATTAAAATCCAAAACAGTCATATCTTGTGCATAGAAAACAGGGAAAAACAGCTAACGTGTTTCACATTATGTATTTATGCTTAGTCATAGCTAAATAGACAAAGTCTGATCATATTTATATATAGTGGTAGTGAAAAATGAACAGCCAATCAAATGCGAAGTTGTGTTGGAAAAACCTCCCTATATGATCAGACTTTGTTAATGCCCAAAATGAAATGCACCTGGAGGGGAGAAGAAAAAAAGCATACCAATGTGTAGTGAATTAAATGGAATTAAACAATATAGATGGATGAAACAAAAATATGTATGGTTATAAGCTCAAAGGGGTTGTAAAAGTTTGTGTTTTTTCACCTTAATGCATCCTATGCATTAAGGTGAAAAAACACCTGTCAGTGACCGCCCCCCCCCAGCCCCCCCGTTTTACTTACCTGAACCCTCTAACTTGTCCCATGGGGACGTGCTCTCTCTCTGCAGGGGGTTCTCGGCTGTTGATTAGATAGATTGATAGCAGCGCAGCCATTGGCTCCTGCTGCTGTCAATCAAATCAAATGATGCAGCCGCCAGGGGGCGGGGCCATGTCCTGCATTCGGCGTCTGTGGACGCCGAATGCTGGACTCAGGAGTGCGCCCACAAGGTAACCCCCGGGAGAGCGCTTCTCCCAGGGGGTTACCTGATGCGGGGAGGAGCTGAGAGAGCCGCCGAGAGACCTCAGAAGAGCAGGTTCAGCGCCACTCTGTGCATAACGTGCTGCACAGTGGAGGTAAGTATGATATGTTTGTTAATTTAAAAAAAATGAAAATGAAACTTTAGTGCCACTTTAATGCAACTTCCCCACATGGTGCAATTGAAGGCAAAAGAATCAGAAATAATAAAGAAGAATGTATGATAGATCGTGATACAAATCTAAATACAGATATACAAAATCACAAAACGATTATAGACAAAGTCAAATTGATCATCATAAAAATCTGTAAAAGATTTGACATCCATCGTTATACAAAGAGTCAAAAAGGCATATGAACTATATGCCAATTCACGAGTATAAAACGTTTTTATATGAAGTTGAAAACTAACTATTGAAATATAATTATTATTCCAATATTACCCTGACGAGCATGTACGTAAAAAAACATACAATGCCGTAAGGGGAAATATGAGAAGGACCCAGGCTACTTTGAAAAGGAGAGACGTAGCAATAAAAGTGTGAGTTTAAGTTTAAAGCATATAAAATAACGAAATAACGAAGAACATAAAGGCATAGTATAACTCCACCTGCTGACGATGCGAGGCAATAGCCTTACTAAATTAACTGCAAGTGATGTGTATATATATATAAGATGTCAATAGACCAGAAAGTTTATGACTTTTTATGACTTGGCAATGACATAAAGACAGAAATTAATTCAATATTATATTACAATACTGCAGTTTATTATATCTACAGTATTTATTTTACAAGAGGAAATAATTATGTTCTTTAGTGTTTTCTAAAGAGTAACTTTAACATGTCACTATTTCCTTTTCAGGCATCCTGTTAGAAGAATGCTTTCCAAAGGTAATGCATCAGTACCTTCAGCACCAGTCTTTTTTCAGTTCTATTTAGTTAATACATAAAACATGACTTGCAGTTGGCTGTGATGGGTGTCTGCATTTCTTACATTGCTACTGCGCTCTGGGGTGCCTTATTAATGCCCAACTAAAGTTTGTTCACAAAGCTGACTAATAGTCTAAAACCCTTTTCTTCCCTCTTGCAGTAAGCAGTCCCATTTAGTATAGCAGTAATGACACAGTGTCAGGGTGCGGGTCCATGATAACCTTGGCTCACAAAAAATGATGAGCTGAATGATGCTGGACACTATTCACCCTGGAAGTTTTTAGGGGGACAGCCCCAGAGAGGATGTAAGTATTGCAGTGAAAGCTGATTTTTATTTCAAACACTGCATGGTTACTTATGCATTTTAGAGAAAGGAGCCTGGGGTCACCTCAGAAGTGCCCCTGGCAAGGAGGAGAAAAGTTTGGACTATCTCGGTACATCAAGGACATAAACAAGAACATATATATATATATATATATATATATATATATATATATATATATCTATATATATATATATATATTATTATTATTTTATTTTTTTAAATAAGATTTAATAATATATAGAATATAAAAACATTGACAATAATTGTTAAATACAGTCAATAGTTACAGCCACGTGTACTGCTTAACTGTTCAGCCCCGGAAGATTTTACCCCCTTCCTGACCAGAGCACTTTTTACAATTTGGCACTGCTTCGTTTTAACTGACAATTGCGCGGTCATGCAATGCTGTACCCAAACGAAATATGCGTCCTTTTTTTCCACACAAATAAAGCTTTCTTTTGGTGGTATTTGATCACCTCTGCGGTTTTTATTTTGAAAAAAAACAAAAAAACAAAACAATATCTTTTACTTTTTGCTATAATACATATCCCCCAATTTTTAAAAAAAAAACAAACAAATTTCTTCATCAGTTTAGGCCAATATGTATTCTTCTACATATTTTTGGTAAAAGAAAACACGATAAACGTATATTGATTGGTTTGTGCAAAAGTTATAGCGTCTACAAACTATGGGAAAGATTTATGGCATTTTTATGGCATTTTTATTATTTATATTTGTTTTACTAGTTATGGCGGTGATCTGCAATTTTTTAGCAGTATTGCGACATTGCGACGGACAGATCGGACACTTTTGACACGTTTTTGGGACCATTGACATTTATACAGCGATCAGTGCTATAAATATGCAAATGTCACTGGCAAGGAAGGGGTTAACACTAGGGGGCGATCAAGGGGTTAAATGTGTGTTCCCTCAGTGTGTTCTAACTGTATGGGGATAGGATTGACTAGGGGAGAAGACATATCGTTGTTCCTACTTAGTAGGAACACACGATCTGTCTCCTCTCCCCTGACAGCACAAGGATTTGTGTGTTTACACACACAAATCCCTGTGCTGGCCCTCGTGCACGCGATCACGCGTGGCCGGCGGCGATAGTGCCCGCCGGCCACGCGCATCGGGTCCCCTGCTGTACAGCGGGCGCCTCCGGCGGCTCTCCTGGGCAAAGCCATACCCGTACTAGGATTTCGCCCAGGAAAGCCATTCTGCAGCAGTAAAAAGAAGTGAGCCGGTCGGGAACCGATTAAACATTGTAGAAGAGATGGAGATGACCCCCAGTGTTGTAATTGGGTATCAGATATGATACGTCTTGGCGATTGTCTTTTACTAGTTTCACAGGAATTGCTGCTTCTTCAGAAGGAGCCAGTCATAAGCATCTATTGAAATAAATCATGATCGTAATTTCATATTTAAGCCATTGTTTATAATATTGGTACATATTTCAAAACAGATTTCTTTAATACCATGCAAAATTGATATGGGTTCTGAGAAAGAAATATATGCATTGCTTACCCAAAATAGCCACGGCAGTGGGGCAGCACAGAGACATCCGAAGGCATTTACTTATTTATATGTATATTTATTGTTTCCAATTGAGTTGGTGATTAAACATTCATTAGGAATAAATATTTTAGGGCCAATTCACATTAATGTGGTGATAGGCATTTTACCACATGGTAGAACGCAGGTCACTGCTAGGACACAAAGAAAATATTGTTTTCTAGATGTCCTTTTCTCACTGCTACGCAGCCCAGAGCTGCACTGTAGTGATTTGCAATGAAATGCAGACAAGCTGCATTTTATTGCAGATCACTGTACAGCAGTGGTTCTCAACTCCTGTCCTCAGGACCCACTAACAGGCCAGGTTTGCAAGATAACTTAAATACATCACAGGTGATATCATTTGCTGCTCAGTGATTGCAGTATTCTAGTCTGCATCTCCCCAAGTTAATACCTAAAATCTGGCCTGTTAGTGGGTCCTGAGGACAGGAGTTGAGAACCACTGCTGCACAGGACTACATTTCACTACATTTCAATACCATGCCATTGATAAACTTTTGTGCAGTTCAAATAAAGTTTGTACAAAAAAGGGAGCTTTGCGATGCACACTTTCCCCCTACGGTCAGCTCACTGCAGCCGGAATGGACAGCTGCTGCACAGCAAACCGTTGTGGTTTACTGTACTGCAGCTGTCTGTGTGTGAACGGGCCTTTAATTTCACATCAACTCTTATGTTGCAAACTGCTATATTTTCAGACATATTTATTTTGCACTAAGTAAAAAGGAAAAACAATCAGCACACTTTTCCAGATTAGACATGAAGTAAATGCTACAATACTGTTTAACCACCTCCTGCCCGCCGTATAGACAAATGATGGGAGTGGGGTGGCCCTCTCGTTCTGAGACAATGTCATATGATGTCGTCCCACTCTAGCTGCACTGGGCACATCCCCGATTTCAGTAAAGGGCTGATAACGAGGCTTTTTACACATGTGTTCAGCTGTGTCCAATCGCAGATGATCACATGTAAACAAGGAAATGACAGTTATCGGCTTTCTTCTCCTCTCACTGACAGCGTGTGAGGTAAAGAGAGTTGATCAGGGGCATTTTCTCACAGGGGAGACCTGCACAGATAATCAGGGCACTGATCGTCAGTCAGTGAGTCCAGTCAGTGCCCAGCAGTGATGCCAATCAGTACTCATCAGTGATGAAAGTCAATGCTGCCTTTCAGTGCCCATCAGTGCCACCTATCAGTGCTCATCAGTGCTGCATATCAGTGCCATTTATCAGTGCTGCCTCCTCAGTGCCCATCAGTGCAGCCTCATCAGCGCACATCAGTGAAGGAGAAAAATTACTTATTTACAACATTTTCTAACAAAAAATAAGAAACTTTTTTTTTGTCTTTTTTTTCTTTTAGCAAAAAATAAAACCAGTGGTGATTACATACCACCAAAAGAAAGCTCTGGCTGTCTAAAAAAAATGATAACAATGTCATTGGGGTACAGAACGTACCACATAATTGTCATTCAAAGTGTGATAGTGCTGAAAGCTGAAAATTGGCCTGGGCAGGAAGGGGGTGAAAGTGCCGGTATTGAAGTTGTTAAACAGCAAAGTGAATTGAATATGCTATACAATAATATGTATGAATCCATTTATATGTAATATATTTTTTATCTTCATTAACTAAATAGCAAGGCCAATCAAATGAAAATAAACATCTTTACAGAAGAATGGCTAATGCCTCGTACACACGACCGGTTTTGCCGTCGTAATAAACTCCGAAAGTTTCTCCGACGGAACTCCGACAGAATTCCGCTCAAGCGGTCTTGCATACACATGGTCACACCAAAGTCCGACCGTCCAGAATGAGGTGACGTACAACACGTACGACGGGACTAGAAAAAGGAAGTTTAATAGCCAGTAGCCATTAGCTTCCATCTCCTACTTGCTTCAGAGCATGCGTCGTTTTTGGTCCGTCGGAACAGCATACAGACGAGCGGTTTTCCCGATAGGATTGGTTCCGCCGGAAATATTTAGAACATGTTCCATTTCTAGGTCCGTCAGAATTTCCGAAAAAAAAAGTCCGATGATGCATACACACGATCGAAATAGACGATGAAAAGCTTCGTCTGACTTTTTCTGTCAGACATTCCGCTCGTGTGTACGCGGCATAAGATGTGCCTGCATTTTTCTGCCTAGCCAATCCCTGGTTCTTCTAGTACTCAATGTCATGCTTCTTCTATTGCTTCTTCTCATGTGACTCCATTTTCTGGGGCTCAGTTTTTTTTTTTTTACTGGAGATTGTCAACCTATGAGACAAGCTTGAATTCTGCCTGATCTCTGGCTGGACTAATTACCTCCTCAGCACCACTCATAGTTCATAAGTGAGAATTGGCTGAGGACTGCAGACTCATTATGTATCGTCCCTGTTGTGTTAGACAACACACTGAGCAATCCCTATCAGTGTCAAAAGTTACACAACCATACTAATGAGAACTAAACTATATATATTCATTTACTTATCTTATTTCACAGGGCAGTTTAATCAGAATGGAAATCAAGCTGTGCAGAACCAGCCATTGGCTGGGGGATCAGTATCTCCCTGGGCTCCTGTGCCTGACCCTGACCCAGCGGTTTCTCAAGGACTGGAGTACTTGAATCAGGTATAGCAGGTTTATGTCATGATAATCATGATAAGGGCGGTATAATCTCAGTGAACTCTAACCTAAAGTGTATATAAATTCAAGAACAAAAATTCAATATATTGCAATATATTGCAGCATACAGCCCTTAGATGTGGTGGCTGCATAAGTTTTCTTTTCTACACGCTTTTTTTACACTTCACTTGGTGATTCTGCCAGTAACATACTTCCTATCCCAGGATGACAACATGTAAAGACTAAGTTCACTTTTAGGCACATGTACATGTCACAGCTATATTTAGGTAACATGCTCCTAGTGACCCACCTCCTGCAGCTAACGCACCCCGCTATGTGTCAGCGGAAAGGGGATCTTCTCCCCGCATCCACTGTCACTTTTTGAAAAAAGCATGACCGTGGCGGGCTCCACCCACACAGCCATGTCATTTATTCACAGTTTTCTGTGAATGAATTAGACTACAAGTAACATCATCCTTTGCCACCGACAATATGTAGTTCTCAATGATCTGCGAGGCCACTGGTTAGTGTCCTCTTGGTTCATTGATGCTTCTTGCCAATCAGTAACTGCCTGCCTACATTGGAGGTACAGGCAGACAGCTTACTAAGTGTCTTAGTACTAAGTGTAACTAAGTGTTACCTGCAAAAAAGATGTACATGTATTATTTTTTTACAAATGGTAAACTCTTCTATAGAGAAGCAGAGCACCTTCCCCCTCCAGATCGCCATAACATAACATGCAGTGTTCTGTGGTTCAGAAATATGAACTGGGCAGGGCTACTAACACTGCTTAGAATAACACTGTAGAAGGCTTATGAAGTTATAAGCCCACTTACTTTCTGTCAGTTATTTTTGTACAATGTAAAAAAAACACTTTCTTTTCCAATCGTTTTTTAAAAGGGTTATAAACCATACAGATATAAAACCGTACAATAAAGTGTAGATAAGTACCCGTACATGACAACATTATTGATCTACAGCATTGGTCATTAAGGAACTGGTATTGCGCTATTTTGGGCTACTGTGTAACCATAGTTCTGAAGAACAGAAGATACATCCCCTGAAGAGGAACTGCATGGCTGGAAGCACCCCCATCCAAGATGAGGGGTCATCTCAGCCATGAATTGATCATGGTAGCTAGTCATTATGTTTAAATACACAGCCCGCAAACTGGGAGTGGGACCAATGGCAGTCGACCAGCAGTCCTAGAGCCCTCCTCAAACTATCAAAGGGTTTAATAAGTAGGAAAAAGAGAAAAAGGAGAAGAAAGGGAAAAGGAAAGGGATAAGCAAAAAGGAAGGGGAAAGAGACAGCGAGCCTCTCCTGGGGCACTAAGATGGTAGCCTTAGATCTGATGAGATTGACCCCCTCAGGTATGTAATCCAGGAGTCCCAGGTTAACAATCCAAAAGGGAGGAAATAAAAGAAGTTCATTGTTAGGGTTTACATTCACTTTAAGAGAAACCTATTGTGAGAGAAATACATGGATGGTCATATGCAAACTATTGCCTATTAACAATAGCCTAACCTTGGTTGAAGCTCAAAATTTGCATGAACATGTACTTTCATACAGAAAGAAACAAAAAAAAATATAAAGTAGTACTATGGTCTCCCATTAAAAAAAAAACATGTGTACTGCAGCACTTAAGAGAAGTATGGCCAAAGCTTTTTTGGCCATACTTCTCTTGTGGGTCATTGGGGTGCACTTACTTTTGCTCTCCTGTGACCCATAGTCCGTTTTATTGTCAGGATCCACCTGGCTGCTTAATTAACAACTGGTTCCATCTCTCAGCTTGAGACTGAGAGCCGGAGCCAGCTGTCCCTGCCCCCTCTTATGCCCAAAGCTCCAGTGAGCACTGGAGATGTTGAAAGCCATTACTGACAGTTACCGCTCTCCACTCTGAGCAGACCAACAACTGAGTGATCAATGATCACACGATTGCGCAGTTCTCAGTTTTAGAGCCAACGGGGGACAGCTGCAGCATCACAAAGATGCTGCAGCACAGAGATGAATATGAATGTATATTTAAAAAAAACAAACATACTTCTCCTTTAATTATAAGTACCGTACATCTGCACTTACAGCTTTCTTTTGGTTCCCCTGCAAAGTCCCACACAAACCTGCTGAGCCTGCCAGTGGAATACACTTAGTTTAATTTCTTTTCATGGGTGGGCAACGATGCTGCACTGCTCTTGAATTCAGAGCAGAGTTGCCACTATCATGTAGAATGCGTTTGCTTCTACTACAGTTTGCTTTATGAGGCTTGTGTATGGTAACTGGATTTGCAACATTAGACTATCATACAGGAGTCTTTAGTATACTTTAAGTAAGGGCAGGAAAACTATTTTCAGCTATTTCCCTAACAATATTTACAGCTATTACTTTTCTGACATAGCTAAAAATATACTATATATACCAAAAATGTTTTTACATTCATTACTTTTTTTTGCAGGTGTCCCATCTTTTAATTCAAAGAAAAATTAAAATCATGCAAGGTAACTCACATTTTAACTTTTTTTTTTTAACTTGTGTTTTATTGAACACAGTGAAATTACATAAGACAAAAGTAAAAAAGTCATGCATCTAACAAAGGAGAGGTACATCAAATGTAAACATTAATTAGAGAGCAGCATTCAAATAGACAGGCAAATAGAGGGCCAGCCCTAACATGGGTCCCGGTGGGTCCATTGGTCCCAGGCGGCAGTTTGAGAGGGGCGGCAAAATGATGCCCAAATCTTTTTCCCAGCATTTTTGTGTGTGGGAGCACCGCTATCAGTACACACCAGTCAGGGGCACTGTGCAGCTCATTGGCCGGCTGTGTGGGTTGGGGACAGCAGAAGGAAAGTGTCTCCCCTTGTCTAGGTGGGCAGATGGTGCATCCCAGTGAGCGGGGCCTCCGGGCTGCATGTGGGGCAAAAAGCAGCTGCAGCAGCTGGGCTGTCCCTGGAGCCCAGGGCCATCCACTCAGCCTCTTCGCGACCGCCAATTAAATTCACGGAATGGCAGGAGGGGCGGAGACTATAGGTCAGCTGACTGATGAGGACTGAAGTGGGAGGGGCATAGGTATCACTGCTGCCAGACACCACGGAGCCGAACACACAGTGAGTACAACTGCCTGTGATCCTATCCTCCCCAAACTGCCACTGACCCCTCTCCCAGCACTACCACTGATTCTATCCCTCCCCAGCACTGCCACTGATTCCATCTCCCCTCCCCTGCACTGCCACTGATCCCATCCCTCCCCAGCACTCCCCCTGATCCCATCCTTCCCCAGCACTGCCACTGATCGCATCCCCCCAGCACTGCCTTGACCCCATCCCTCCCAGCACTGCCACTGATCCCATCCCCCTTCCCAGCACTGCCACTAATCCCATCCCTCCCAAACACTACCACTGATCCTATCCCTCCCCAGCACTGCCACTGATCCCACCCCCCAGCACTGCCACTGACCCCCCCCCCCGCCATTGCCACTGATCGCATCCCCCCTCCCAGCACTGCCAAGCACCGCCACTGATCCCATCCCTCCCCAGCACTGGCCACTGATCCCACCCCCTCACCAGCACTGCCACTGATCCCACCCCCCCACCAGCACTGCCACTGATCCCACCCCCCCACCAGCACTGCCACTGATACCATCCCCCCGCCAGCACTGCCACTGATCCCACCCCCACCAACATTGTCACTGATACCACTGTCATATACTACCCTAGCCTGTCTGTATACTACCCTAGCCTGTCTATATACTACCTTAGCCTGTCTATATACTACCTTAGCCTGTTCGTATACTACCCTAGCCTGTCTGAATACTACCCTAGCCTGTCAGTATACTACCTGAGTCTGTCTGTATACTATCCTAATCTGTCCATATACTACCCTAGCTTGTCCTTATACTACCCTAGCCTGTCTATATACTATCCTAGCATGTCTGTATACTACCCTATCCTGTCCATATGTTACTGTAGCCTGTCCATATACTACCCTAGCCTGTCTATATACTACCCTAGCCTGTCTATATACTAAAAATAACCACACAAATTTTGTGCCAATAAATCACTAGAATTTGCAAACTGTCAAGTTAAGTAATTAAAGCAAGTACAGCATCCCTACAGTGAGCGAAGACATCTGATTCACTTGTTGCCTGAATAATGCCTTTTGATGACTAGTGAATCCCAACTCGTCTTATCCATTTGGTTATATTACCTATGCAATTTTGTAAGGGACTTTCTGTTTCACAGCAAGTGAAAATCTATCTATCCATCTACTGTGCCACTATAGTTATTCTACTGGCCAGATTTGAGAAATTTGAGTTTATCACCAGTTAATTTGTTCTCAACAAACACTCAATTCCCAATACTGGCTATGTAGCTGGACATCTCTGGTTATGTGTGTGATGTGTGTATGTATGTGCTACGTGCAATGCAGCTGCACTACCTAAGACAATGTTGTCTTTTTTATAAATGCAACTAAGGTGTAGGTGGTGGGGTGATTTTTACCTCTTTTTTTTTTTACCGAAAAGTTTTGTAATGAAGATCCCGTGTTTAAGCTGCATGGTCGTCCTGTAACTTTGTGTAACTCTTTACCCCAACCAATGCTTAAGCCTATATACTACCCCAGCCTATATACTACCCCTATATACTACCCCAGCCTGTCTATGTACTACCCAAGCCTGCCCCTTGGAATTGAACATAATAGTATGTCATATCATTTTGCATATAGACAAGGTGCTGTTGCATGTAAATTTGACTTCCTGATAAACCTAATTTTAGTTTTAATTATAATGGATTATAATGGATGTTGGGGCCTTTTGGTGGGCGTGATTTTTTATTTTTTTTTGGGGGGGGGGGGGCAGCAATTCATCCTTGGACCCAGGCAGCACAATGTCTTGGGCCAGCCCTGGGCAGATACCTTTCTATAGTAGTTCTAGGAACTGGGTGGTATGGACCACCCTAAACATTAGTGCACCCTGGTAAGAATGCATATGGCACTTCAAGTATGATTGATAGCATCACATACCTTAAGGACTAGAACAAAATATATAACCCAACAGCTAATGGGTGAAGTTTAGTTATAAAAATGAGTTACAAATGTGTGCAGGTTAGCACCCAAAGGGTGGAGAAAGAGCCAGGTACTAAGTAAAGGCGTTTATCAACTCTCAGACCTATTTTCATTAGAATAAGGGAAAGTTTCTGTGGGGGCCACAGTTATTCATGGTCCCATTTATGTCTGGCAGCAACTGCTATGATAAGTCACATAGTAATATTACAAGACCCAAGAATAATAGTAATAGCAATAGACTTTGCTGGGAGTACGGCACACATTCTGGTGGTTGAGGATGCACAAGTTTATCTCTACAGGGCGTCAAGCTTGCACCTAGGGTCACTTAGCCAGGGGGCCCAGTGAGTACAAAACTTTTGCATTGTAAAGTGGGCTTTAGCATACATATATTCCATGTGAATGTGCTGATTAAAATGGACTTTAATTGCTGAGAAGTGGGAGCATGGGTGTTCTTCCAATTTCAGGCAATGATAAGTTGTGCGGCTATTAGAACATGTGTAATTATGGGGTAGAAGTGAATATGCCATGCCTCTAGCCCTAATCCCAGCAAAGCAAGTTGAGGAGTGAAGAAAAAGTGTGTCTTAGTGAGTAATGATATTAAAGCATTTATGTCCTTCCTAAATGGGGTGAGTACAGGGCAGTACCACCATACATGAGGCATTGTGCCCTGTAAGCCACAGTTCCTCCAGCACAAGTAAGAGTGCATTGGGTGCAGACGGGGAGCTTCATTGTTGTGTAATACCAGAGATGAAGTATTTTTAGGCCTGATTTCCAGTGTGACAGGCATTTGGAGTATTTTAGCAGCCAGTTCGACACTTGATGCCATGCCTGAACCTCTGCTGTGGAGTGAAGGCAGTGTTCCCAGTGCTCCATGGATGGAAGCTTTTGATGCTTCACGCTTGGTGCTAAGAGTTTGTAAATATTGGAAATCCCTTTGCGAAATCGAGAAGGGTGCTCATAAGCTTGGAGTAAATCCTGACGTAGGGTGGAGGCCGACCACAGAGAGGTTTGCTGGGCATGTCTGATACGCAGATATTTATAGAAGTCTCTGTGGCTGATGTTGGCTTTGACTTGTAGTGTGTGAAAGGAAGATAACTCCTCATCCTCAAATAAGTCTCCAATGGATTGAAGACCAGCAGCAATCCATGAGTCGATCCCAAGGTAGCGATGTAAGGTGCGCTTTGGGTATCCCTAGGGACGTTTGCAGCACTTACTTCCATACTTTGATAGCTGCGGAAACTGTATCGAGGTAGGAGTGTGGCGGGGTTAACTGTAGCCACAGAGGTGCTAGTAGATGCTTAGCGGAGTAGCCGATTGCGGTTTCCTTAATGTGTACAGTTCAAAGAAGGGAAATGCACTCCAGGTGAGCAATCACGCACCTGCTAGTTTTTTCTTTTGTGTAGTTTTAAAGAAGAAACAGGGGAAGGGTGACAAGTCAGATATTCCTTGTTTCAAGTGGGGATCCAAGCAAACACCTAACATGCAGGATTTGGAGAAGTTGACTTTATAAAGAGATATTTGCCCAAACTGAGTAAGGAGGTCAGTAAGTAAGGGCTGGTAGGGATTGGGTTGGATTGGTGATGGCAACTATCACGTCCTCAGCCTAAATTCCTATTTTGTGGGCAGTATTACCAATTTGGATGCAAGCTATAGGGGAATGAGACCTAACTGCCTCGCCAAAGGTTTCATTACTAAAACAAAAATTAGCATTAAGAGTGGGCACCCTTGCTTGCAGGCTGAACTTCGGCAAAACTGTTGTTAGGTAGAGCCAATGCACTAGATCGAATGCCTTCTCTGCGTCCAAAGAAGAGAGAGAGAAGGCATTCGGTGGTGTTCCTCCCACTGGATGAGATTGATGAATCTCCTAGTGCTGTCCGGGGCCTGCCTGTGTGGAACGAATCCGACTTGGTCTGGGTGTACCAGGTGAGGAATGTGGCAGGATAGGTGGGTAGCGAGAATGTTTGCATACATTTTGATATCCATTTTGAGTAGTGAGATGGGTCTGTAGTTGGCTGGGTCTGTGTGCGATTTGCCTGTTTTGGGTATAGTGATAATTAACGGTTCTAGGGATTCCTTTGGAATGTGACCTAGGTCTGCAAAGTGAGAGTATGTTCTACAGACGTGTGGACTTAGGAGTGCAGGGAATGTTTTAAAGTATTCATTACAGAAACCGTCTGGCCTCGGGGCTTTATGGAATGGGAGATCACGGATCACATCTACAATTTTATTTTTCTGAGAACGGTTTGTTAAGTTCAAGGAGTTGGGCGGACATGAGCATGGAAAGGCGTATTGGGTCTAAAAATTGATTGATCTGAGCCAGATTAGGTGAGGGTTCAGTATCTGAGGCATTAGGGTTGGTGAGCTCATTCACCCTAAGGTGGAGGCTCAGGCATCAGCACCTTTCATCCATGAAGTATCTGGCGGTTTCTGGGCTTCAAATTTCCCACCCACACATCCCTTTTCTGAGGCACAGCATGCCGGGCATAGGAGTGTGGATGGGCAGACACAGAGGGTTAGGGGCAGGAGGAGGAGCAGATTGAGCCCTCTCTCCTATCCTGTCCATGTAGGGAGGGGGATTTGTGCTGGCTCTGGGCAGTGTGAGAGTGTCAAAGACACTTGGCTTAGACAACTGCTGCCAGCCCTCCGGACAGTTGGCAACTCTAGTGATTAGGGTGGGCCCAGGCACCCGGCCTGTGTGCATGGCTATCCACTCGGTGGTTTTGGTTCTCGGTTACTTGGGGAGCCACAGTTCAGTCTGAATAATTTGTCTGGCAAAGCTGTGAACAGCCTGTTGCATTAGGTTGTGCACCGCAAAGCTCAAAGACGCATGCATGTGTATATTGTGGAGAGTCAGCCTGGAGAGGTTTAATAAAACAGGGCAAGTACTTCCCTTTCAGGCCTGCCTATTAGGCACCTGGTCAGAGAGGGATTGGTATATTTCTATCAGAGCTGAAAAGAGCTTGATGCTGGAAGGACACCTGTTGCCTCTGAGTTGATCCTGCTGGGTGAGCTTGTCTGAACTGGGACTTTACTATGTTATATGCTGTGGCTGGGACACTGAGCATATTTTAAAAAGACTGTCTTATACTGCTAGGAAGAGCTTTTGTGTTTGAAATTCCTATGAAGACAAAGCCTGTCAATTTTCTTTTGCAGAGCGTTCGGACACGTTTAGGCTTAAAAAACATCATGATGATGTCTTTTAAGCCAAAACGCGTCGGACGCTCTGCTGAAGTCACTGTTTTATTCCAAAGCGCTTTTTTATCGACTAAAATGTGAGTGTATTTCCTCCTTTTTTTATTGAATAAATTACTTCTGATTTAAATGGGATTTAAATCACTTCAGATTTAAATGGAATTACACTATGTGCCTACTTCTTCTTCCTTTTCATAAACTTGTCCTATTGGAGCAACTATCTATGTGGGTCTCTGTCTATTACCTATCCCATTGAGGTCCATTGTTGGAGTTGGTCTTCTGGTTGGAAGTCGTGTCCTCTGTGACAGTTTATTGGACATCATACACTCATACTTTGATTGTCACATAGCACATCAATTTTTTTTGGTCTAACATACACATATATTTAGTGTCTATACACATTGTCTGCATATATATGTTGTTTGAGTTTCTTCCTGGATCATTTATGTGCACTTTATGTATATATATATTTTTCAGTTCATTCTGAGATTTATTCTGAGCGCTGCACTTATTGTTCACATGTTTTCATTTTTTTGCAACTGATATATTGCTGTGCTAGCTGCTTTTACAGACAGCGTGGTATATTTGCTTTATATTTCATGCAGAAAAGGAAGAACATATTTGCCAGCACCTTACCCCCCTCTCCATTCTGAAAATTCTCCTGTGTGTCTGCAGCAGCAGCCAATGGGAGGGTTTATGATAATCTGAAACCCGGATACGTGATTCAAAATCCAGTCTGTCCAGGTAAACCTGGATGGGTGGCAGCCCTATTTTTCATGCAGATAATGTTTTGCCTATATAGCAAGATCTCAGCTGAACACTGCAGAACCTCATAACTGATGAAGTATATAGTACAACTTCTATGAAGTATAACTTTTCAGATGAGATCAATGCAGAAATACAGAATTATATTTGGTTCACTAGAAGATTGTGAGACCATTACAAAGCTGTAAAAGACACCTAAAGAGATCCAGCCCATGAACAGGCCTGTCACCTGAAATTGTTGAACATTGTTGTTAATAATGTTTTCTTGTGTATATTTTTTTCAGCTTACAGAAGTCCTGCCCCTTATTTTATTACAACTGCTAATGGAGAACAAATCTTTTCTACCCCAAAAGAAGACTGTTGTCCAAACTGGTTTCAATGTTACTTTAATTCGTATACTGTGCCAGTTCTTGATAATGCTCACAATGAAGTCCTACAAATACACAGATCCTTTGACTGCTCTTTTGGAATATACCAGTGTTGCCAGAAAAAAGTATGTATGAATACATATAATGTTTATAAGATATCTGAAAAAAAAAATAACATTATTATATAAATGAAAAAGAAGCCTGAGTTAAAACGGAACTCCAAGCAAACAGCTAAATTTAACTAATTTAAAAATCTAAAATATGTAGTACATCCAAAGTGTGACAGGTTAAGCAAAAGGTAAAGATATAGGTATGATTCAGGGAATATCCAATTGCCTCTCGGGGATTAGGAAGGAATTTTTCCCCCTGTTGCAGCAAATTGGATCATGCTTTGCTGTTTTTTTTCCTTCCTCTGGATCAACTGTGGGTATAGGATTGTGTATATAGGATTGTATCATTTTTTCCCCTTTTATTGGTTGAACTGGATGGACTTGTGTCCTTTTTTCAACCAGACTAACTATGTAACTATGATGGCAGCAAAAGCATCAGCTTGTGCTTGATTTTCTCAACCTGGCTGTAAAGTGAAAGTGATCTGGCAGCCGTATAGCAGCTGATCATTTTCACAATGGCGGTGGCGCGGTTTCCACCCCGCCAGACTCCCCCCAGGGAACCAGGGACTACATTAATAGTAGGTGTGAGGAGACCGACAAATCTCCTCTGCACGGAATGAAGTTGGAAGTGGTGATGATTTCATAATTTCTGGTTTCGGAGCCATCATTCTCTGGCTAATACAGCCAGAGAAGCTTGTAACCAAGCTTGTAACTCTCTCCTTGGTTACATGCTTTAGGGGTAGGGGAGACATTGGGTATTAACAGACCCCCCAATGTCTCCATAAAGAGAACCTGTCATCTGCCCAATGCTATCACATGGGGGTTTGTTAACCTCTTGTGATAGCAATAAAGATAAATAAAAAAATATATATATATACTAAAATGTAAAAAAACTAAATTAAAAGAAGTTAAATACTCATTGCCCTGCTCATACGCAAAATAAATGCGACAGAGGGTGCGCACATGTATGTAAACTGCGATCACACACGTGAGGTATTGCGGCAAACAGCATGATCTGTCACCAGCTGTGTTCATCGGACACAGCCGATGACTGATCAGTGTACTGGCTCACTGCTGGTACCATGTGGCCACTGTGACCAATCACAGCAGGTCATATGACAGTTGTAAACAATAGATGACTTCCTTCCATGCCATCCATTGTGTACAATTGTATTGCTAGCTGTTATTCGTCATTGCAATCACATGGTGCAGACAGGGTCAATCACAGCCCATCTGTACCATGATTAACTCAGGCCAATCACAGTTAATCACAACAAAACAAACTGAATGAATCAATTTCATTCTGTAAAATGCTTGATTTATAGCAATGAAATTCACTGCTATAAGCAATCATAATGTGTAAAAAGAAAAAATCCTGATCACTTCCATAGAGTAGTAAAATATTACTATGGTAACATTATATTGCTCTGGTCACAGTGTGTTAAGAAGTCACCAGTCAGTGTCCCAGATCACTGCCACACCAGTTGTATGATGACACTGTGCTGCGCTGGTGACAGTATGTATAAAAAACATTGTGAACAAACAGCTGTACTGTGAGTCTGCAGGAGCTTGACATTGCACCTGCGATCAGGTGATTGCGGGTACAATGCTCTGCAGGCTCCTACCAAAATAAAATAAAATAAATGCACTTTTTTTTTTGTACCTGCATTTATTTATTTTAAAGTGAACTTTAAAGTGGATGTAAACCGAATGTCATCCTTTCTAAACTACTGCCATAGGGGTTATCTATAAGGACATACATGCCTCCTGCATGTAACTTTACCTGTCAAATGTCTCCCCTCTGTCTGTTATTAGACCCGAAAAACTGCAGATTCTGTGGGTGGGTCTGTTGTCTGGAGCTCGGTGGGTGGAGTCGTGATGTCAGTAGACTCCCCGCCCACCTCTACACTCCCCTTGTCAATATGCATTTTCTCCTGTGTATTTCTTACACTGAACTTCTGCTTTGATCTCTAACATCCAGTGAAAAGACAGGAAAGTAACCACTTGACACCAAATCATGCTGAGGTGTGGAACAGCCAATCCTTGCAGAGCTGCTGAAGAAAGGAGTGGGGGTGGGAATTAAAAAATAATGCCTGTGTCTTAGGCTAGTGCACAAAATATGTAAATCACATGTCACTCACAGCAAGGGGGAGGATTTGACAACATTTTTCTCTGTTTGTCAAGATTTATCTCACTGAACAATAAAGGAGGATTGCTCAGAGCTGGATTAACTCTTTGTAGCAAGACTGGGCTCAAATGATAGGAAATCGTATACTCTACATTATGACATAAAAAAATAAAATAAAAACATTTCAGGTTTACATGCCCTTTAAGGATATTTATTCCAAAAATGATTGTTGCTTACTAATTAATTTACCGGTATGTTTTTTTGGATATGTGTAGATAATTTAGAAATATCAATGCCTTTGGCTTATACAGGTGGAAGTGCGGACTGCTACTGGAGAGATTATTGCCTACATATTTCAAAAATTGCACTGTTGTGGAGCAATGTTCATAATTCAAGATGCAAATGAAGAAAATATGCTAAAATTATCTAGCAATTCTGTTCACTGCATGTCTACTTCAAGGACTTTCAAGGTGAATCCAAAAATTATAACAGTAACAAAAAAAAAACAAAAAAACATTTTATAGAATCTGCTTCAAAATTGGGCATAATGATGATTAAGTGGTTAGTACACTTTACCTGCATTTCTATGGCCCAGGGTTTAATTTCCACTAAGGAAATGTGGTCAGCATGAAGTTTTCTGTTTAGATTGTGTCTAGTAGGTTAGTTTTCACTGAGTATTTTGACATCCTAAAAATTAGACCTTTAAAGTGTTACTAAACCCAGGACCCTGCATTCACTATTTCTGGTCTCCCACAGTACATAGAACAAGGAAATGCAATTATTTTAGAAAAATTTACACTGCTAAATACCCTTTCTCATCAGCAGTATATAGCAGTCTTGTGACTTCTATGAGTGTGTGGTTAAAGCTTGTAGAAAGAGTTTTCTGGGCTGTGCTGATTCCATTCACTCACCCCAAAAAAAAAAAATCTCTCTATCAATACACTCAAACTGAGCATGTTCAGCCTGTTCACTGGCTGTGTAATTATCGGGTTGTTTTTTGGAGACAGTGGAAGAAGGGGAGGATCAGAGAACACAGGATCAAACCCCTTAGGTTCAACTGTGAGTATAAAACGCATGTTTTACTAAATATACAGACTGATTTTACTGTTGTGGGTTTAGTAACACTTTAAGTCAGTGAGATAGAACAAGCTGGCAATGAATGTAATTTATAGGCAACTTAACCTGTATCTTGTTTTCTTTTTTTAAATGCAGCTTTTCTTTTTTCATCTTGAAAATGCATGTGACCTGGTATGGTTCAGGAAGGGGGGGGGGCACACATTCCTCTGCTCTTTCCTGGCCAAACAAGCTGCATGCTCAGATTAAGGGTCTGGTAGTATTGATTTTTGGGGGTCCTCATGCATTTTTTTTGCATGGATTCCCCCAAATGGTCTGGTATGGATTTCATGGGGGACCTCATACTTATTTATTTCTTTTTGCGTGAGGTACCCTCAGGAAAGTCATCCCAGACCCTTTGGGTCTAGTATAGATCTTAATGGGGAAAAAAATGTGTGAGGTCCTCCTAAAACTCTATACCAGACCCTTAACCTGAGTATGCAACCTGGCTGGCTAGGAAAGGGGAGAGAAGTGTGTCACCTGCTCAAACCATACCAGGCTACATGCCCTCAACATGGGGGGATCTTGTCAGGGGGAATCCCCTGGCAAAGCACCATGTGCCCATGTTAATAAGGACAACAGTCTCTTCCCCACAACCCTTGCCCATTGGTTGTGAAGGTCGCAGACAGGAAGCTTATCAGAATCTGGAAGCCGGCATTAATAATAAGGGGCCCACCCAGATACTGCTCTCCCCACATGAATTATATAGGTACATAGTAGGGATGGGCGCACGGTTCAGCCCGAGCATAAGTTCAGGCCGAACTTTCGCTGTTCGGACGTTTGCCGAACAGCCGAAAAACGGGTCGTTCGACCGTTTGTTTGGCCCCCCGAACTGACCACATTGCGAAGCGGGACTGAACAGTGCATTGCAAGCCCCGATTGGCTGAAGCAGTGAAAGTTTTAGCCAATCAGGGCACAGAGCACTGTCAGAGTCATGATTGGGCACTGTCATCATGACTTTATCCAATCATGGCTCATTCCCACCCCACAGTATAAAAGTATTCTTTCAGTGGTAGCTATTTTCAGTGTGATTTTAGCATGGAGAGACATAGAACAGGGTTCGGTTCAGTGCTATTAGTTAGTGTGCTATCCTGTGCTATTTTGCTTTAATTGTCAGTGTAGAATATTAGTTTAGTGTCAGTCTAGGGATAGTGTGAGTGTAGTGAGGAGAACCATCATTCAGCTTTGCATAGTGTGCAGCAGGAGTAGGGACAGCTCAGATAGTTTCACTGTAGTGTAGTGAGACCGTGTCAGTAATGTTTACATTAGTGTATAGCTAGAGTAGGGACAGTTCAGATAGCGTCAGTGTAGTGATGGTTGAACACCGTCTATTTGATTGCGTTACTGCCAGTTTAATGTCATTTACTTCTGTGCGCGTTACTGCCAGATTAACGCCATATAGTTTTGTGTTCGTTACTGCCAGTTTAACGCCATATAGTTTTGTGAGTTATTGCCAGTTTAACGCCATTTACTTTTGTGTGCATTACTGCCAGTTTAAAGCCATGTAGTTCTGTGCGTCACTGTACATTTGGCGGATTATATTGCAGTATATTATAGTGTATCCGTGGAGTGTGTCTGTGTAGTGTGAGTACTCAAATTAAAGTGCACCAAACACCCCTTTACATTGATTAAAGTGCATCTACGTACAGATTTCAACTTCTTCTTTACATTTGCTTATAAGCACCGCCCCCTCCCTCCCAATAATATCTGGGAGGACAGCAAGGTAGACGTTCCCTTGGCACTGTAAGAGGGCCAGCAATAAATGTGTCCACAGGCAAAGGTGGACGTAGTGGTTAGTCCTCAGGCAGGGCATCATTTCCTCTGTTTAGTGAGTTTGCCCATGCTATCCAGCCACAGCATGCAGAGGAGGTGGTGGACTGGCTTACTAAACCTTCCTCATCGTTTGTCACGCAAGCAGAGACAAGTGTGCAGTCCCCTGCAGTTGTCAAAGTGGATAAACCTGCCTCCTTGTCCACATGTATTCCTGCCATAGCCCCAACAACAGCCATTGAGGAGTCCACAGCATTAGCCACTTGCTCCTTGATGATGCCCAGCCATTACTGGATTCAGATGTTGGCTCTGAGGTTGTGGATGACAGGAACATGAGCCTAGAGAGAGGGAGGAACACTGGTAGACAAATTGGCATTCATGTTCCCCAAGCCGCAGCGTATTGCCAAGTTGTCTCCAGTGGTAATGATGAAGATGGAGATGATGATGATGATGATGAGGTCACTGATGCGACTCGGGTGCCAGATAGAGCAGAGGAGGAAACTGAAGATGAAGCGGCACATCCCTAAGGAGGCCGACATCAAGAAAGAGTAGAGAGCAACCACTCTGTTCCATCACATTCTGCAGCTGTTATCTCCTGTCCCCAAAGCTCAGTTGTCTGGGCATTTTTCAGCACATCTGCAGCAGATCGCACTATTGCTATCTGCAAACTGTGTCTCAGGCACATCAAACGTGGTAAAAACACCAACCATTTGGGTACCGCATGCTTAACAAGGCATTTAACGTCCAACCACTCACACGTTGGCAAGATCACCTAAAAGCCACACAAAAGGGGCACAAATCTGTCCCTCCTCCTCCTTACCCACTTCAGTCTGCCCCTGCTATACCGAGTCATTACCTCTAAGCAGCCTCCACTGACAGGAATGATGGTATAGCACAGGGTGCCCCAGGTCCTAGCAGCACATCTGCCAGCAGCACACCACCAGCTATAGACTGTAGACGGC
This sequence comes from Lithobates septentrionalis, assembly GCA_037952835.1. Lineage (NCBI taxonomy): Eukaryota > Metazoa > Chordata > Amphibia > Anura > Ranidae > Lithobates > Lithobates septentrionalis. Next base: position 305,362 of record JBBDGP010002691.1, on the reverse strand, counting down.
AAATTTCTCTACCCCATCTGCTGCAGTGGAAAAAAAAATACAGTCCCTGCCACCCATATGCCCAGCATCTAAATGCAAGCTTGTCAAAGCTGTTGGCTCTCCAACTTCTGCCTTTCAGCCTGGTGGATTCTGCCCCCTTCCGTGAATTTGCACAATGTGCTGTACCACAATTGCAGGTTCCCGGTTGCTACTACTTTTCACGTAAGGTTGTTCCATCTCTCTACTATCACGTGGAACGGAATGTTCTGGCATCGTTGGGCAAGGCAGTCAGCCGTAAAATCCACCTTACTGCTGACACGTGATCCAGCAAGCATGGACAGGGATGATATATTTAGTTCACAGCACACTGGGTAACGCTGCTTGCAACTCGAAAGGATGCAGGGCAGGGCTTGGTGCTGCAGCTTGTTGTGCCCCCACATCTCCATGCAGTTGGTGGTGAGACCTGTGAGCTCTACCCCCCCCTCCTCCGCCACCTCCATGTCCTCCTCTGCAGAACTGTCCTATGAACATCAGGTACCCCCTAAGGGTTCAAAGGGCTATTCCATGAGTTGGGCTCAAAGGTGCCATGCAGTGCTTCAGCTGGTGTGTTTAGGGGACAGGAACCACACCAGAGCAGAGATTCTTGCAGCTCTGCAGGGACAGGCCCAGAGGTGGTTCACACCACGCCAGCTGAAGCCAGGAATGGTGGTGTGCGATAATGGCTCAAACCTCCTGTTCGCACTTAGACAGGGAAAGTTGACACATGTGCCATACTTGGCACATGTCCTCAATTTGGTGGTGCAGCCTTTCCTAAATGCGTACCCAGGGTTGCAAGATGTTCTAAAGCTGGCCAGAAGAGTCTGTAGCCATTTCAGATGGTCATACACAGCCAGTGTTCGGTTGGCTGAAATTCAGCGAGAAATCCACCTGCCCATAAACCGCCTGATTTGTGACATGCCCACCAGGTGGAACTCGACTTTGTCAATGCTGCAGCTGCTATTCAGGCAGCAGAGGACCGTCAACGAGTCCCTTTGCGAATACGGCACGGCGACAGGCTCAATCCGCCTCGGCTTTTTTTCCCCACGCCAATGGCTGATCATTAAGGATGCATGCATGTCACCATTTGAGGAGGCCACAAGGATGGTGAGCCTGTGACAGCGCATGCATCAGTGACACAATCCCTGTTGTGTTCCTGCTGGAGCAGACTCTGCGTGGCATTATGGACAGGGCACTGGAGGCAGAGCTTGAGGAGAAAGAGGAGGACTTCCTTTCCTCTCAAGGCCCACTTTATCCAGACATCATCATTTCTATGTCACAGAACACACAGGAGGAGACAGGGGAGGAGGATTAGGAGGAGGATTCTGGCACTTTTATAGGCTTCGAAGAAGAGGAAGACATGCGTCAAACTGTAAGCGATGGCTTTCCAACCCCAGGACCCTTGGGAATAGTACATGGCTGTGAAGAGGAAGTTTCAGATGCTGTCATCCCGAAGAGTTTGCTTCTCAAGCCTCTGCAAATTTGAGGCACATGGGCAACCTCATGTTTCAAAGCCTGCGAAAGGACCCAAGAATACGTGGAATAAAGGAGAAGAATGATTACTGGTTGGCAACCCTCCTTGATCACTGTTCTAAGACCTTCCCCTTATAAGGAGAATCTAGGATGCAAAAGGACCTGGGGGTTCTAGTAGATGATAGGCTCAGCAATGGCATGCAATGCAAAGCTGCTGCTAACAAAGCAAACAGAATATTGGAATGCATTAAAAAGGGGATCAACTCCAGAGATAAAATGATCATTCTCACACTCTACAAGACTCTGGTCCAGCCGTACGTAGAGTATGCTGTCCAGTTCTGGGCACCAGTCCTCAGGAAGGATGTACTGGAAATGGAGCGAGTACAACAAAGGGCAACAAAGATAATAAAGGGTCTGGAGGATATTAGTTATGAGCAGGGACGTTGCTAGGTCTACAAAAGATCTGGGGCTAAAGCCCATAGCAGTGTAGTAAAGAAAGTCATACACTTGGGGAGGAATACACATGTATATACAGTAGTATCCATATGTTTGTGTGTGTATATATATCCCCAGAGAGCCCCCCACTTATATTAGGGTCCCCAGAGAGCCTCCTCCTTACATCAGAGTCCCCAGAGAGGGATGGACCGAGACGCATAGGAGACACCTACCACTAAATACAGCAGCACAGTGTCCATTTTCCAGCATAAACACTTTACCCCTGCAGGGGGCTTGGGGAGCTGATCACATCATAGGTAACCATCAGAGCAAGCAGCAAGCGGAGCAACCCTGCCTTATTCACCACAGCCGTAATACCCCTGTTGGGGTTCCGGGAGCTGATGAGTAGACAACCAAGAGGGGGAGCACTAGAGTCACCAGACAACTGTTGCTGCACCAAAGTCACCATTGGGAATTTTATAAATATAGCACAACTTATAGCACAACTTATGGGACTGTTATACTTGTTCTGAGGTTTTATTGCTGGAAATTTGTGCATGAATAATACATTTTTTGTTTTGCATACATGCGACTTGAACCCATGGTATATTGCACATAAGGTCTCTGATCATAGTGAGGTTAACTATGTGCATAGCATGTATATTGATATATGATTAATGTAAACTCCATGATTTATCTAACTACTGATGAGGGTATATATCCATATATAGAAAGTACTTTATAGCAAAGGGACATGGTCTCATTAAATGCACTTTATGGAATATAGCCTCTGGCTCTACTACCAGACGCTGTAGGACAACCCTATGCCATGCGACATTTGATTGGTTGTAATATAGCTGTTTGCAACTACACATCATTGTGCACATACTTATGCTCCTGGATTAATACTCTTTATACAAGGGGACCTATCCCTTGAGGCTTAATACTCACAAAGACAGAACCATCAGTAGCGATTTATTACCTCTAAGGCTATCCCAGTCAAGTCTGTAGGTAGCGCCATTATACCCATACCACTATTTTCTATACGTTTTGCAAGGTACCTTTTCGGGTGCTTTGTGTTAGGTAGGCAGCAACCTGTGTTTTCTGGCCCTATAGACGTGTCCTAAGCGCAGTTTCTTTCTAATCTCTCTGGTTTAAACTACGTAGAGGGTTCTTTACTGTAAGAGCGGCAAGGATGTGGAATTCCCTTCCACAGGCGGTGGTCTCAGCGTGGAGCATTGATAGTTTCAAAAAACGATTAGATAAGCACCTGAATGACCACAACATACAGGGATATACAATGTAATACTGACATATAATCACACACATAGGTTGGACTTGATGTACTTGCGTCTTTTTTCAACCTCACCTACTATGTAACCATGTAACTCATCCCATCCCCACAGAGAGTGCAGAAGTTAAAATCTCTTGAGGACACATTAAAGAGGATTTTATTGAACGTTTTTCCTGACTCCAGTAGGTTACAATGTCGTGGATAATGTTGTTTTGAGTCTTTTGTTGGTCAAGAGAAGGCATCTGCCTAAGTGAGGCATTTCGGAATTTTTTTAGTCCTCGATGCCCAGGGCTGTCAGCTTCCACATCCAATCTACAGCGTCTGCATCACATGGTGGATGATTACCTCGGGGCCAAAACAGAGATGGAGAGCTTTCCAGCTGACGATCCACTGACTTACTGGGTCATGAGAATAGACCATTGGCCAGAACTTGCCCTGTATGATATTGATTTGTTGGGCTGCCCTGCATCCAGTGTGCTTTCAGAATGGGCATTCAGTGCTGCAGGAGGTTTCATTACTTATCATCGAAAGCATCTGTCCACAGACTCACAGACAGGACCGTTTGACTTTTATAAAAATGAATCAGTCCTGGATTACCAGCTATGAAGCCCCTGATGCCGATGTTACTGATTAAGTCTTTTTGGGATGTGGAATCTCTGCAGGACTTCGAGGCTGTCTAGCTTTGAGGGTGTTCAATCATTTCATCTGGAAGAATGTTTTTGGTATTTCATGGGCACAATTAACATCCAAAGACCAATTTTTCAGCACCTGTTTGACAGGTGCATATCACTGCAATTTTTTTTTTACAGCAAGGCCAATTCTTGCTTTCATCAGGAGTACCTCTATAGTTTTACGGTGGGAAGGCGCCACCGACACACAAAGACCAATTTTTATGTACCTGTTACTTCTATACAAAGTCAAAGTGATACCAGAATGTATCCAAAAAATCTTTAATCTTGTTCCCAGTGCACTACATTGTGGCCTCATCATACACACTGGCTCCCCAGCTGTTGCTGAGCAAAATAAAGGCAGCTTGCAGGGAAAATTAAATTTTTTATTTTTTTTGGCTTTATAAATGCAATTATTGTTGCAGCAGATTCTAGACATGGTACAGATCTGCAACTTTACAGGTAGACTAAGGGTACTCCCCAGGCACTATATTGGAAGGATTTTTACATTTTTAGGCTTTCATTTTAAAAATCAAAAAATCACTGCTCATTTAACCACTTGCCGACCGCTGCACGCCGATATACGTCGGCAAAATGGCAGCGGTGGGCAAATGGGCGTACCTGTACGTCCCCTTAATTGGTGGGGTTAGCATGTGTGCTCGCCGCATATAGCATGACCGTGCCCACGGGACCCGCGGACTCAATGCCTGCCAGTCTCCCGGCGATCGTGTCATGGAGTCGCAGAACGGGGAGATGCCTATGTAAACAAGGCATTTCCCCGTTCTGCCTTGTGACATGGCAGAGATCACTGCTCCCTGTCATCGGGAGAAGTGATCGCTGTCATGTGAGTTGAAACCCATCCCCCCACAGTTAGAATCACTTCCTAGGACACACTCAACCCCTTGATTGCCCCCTTGTGTTTAACCCCTTCCCTGCCAGTGTCATTTACACAGTAATCAGTGCATTTTTATAGCACTGATCGCTGTATAAATGACAATGGTCTCAAAATAGTGTCAAAAGTGTCTGATGTGTCCCCCATAATGTCGCAGTCATGATAAAAATCGCAGATCGCCACCATTACTAATAAAAAAAATTTATAAAAAAATGCCATAAAATTATCCTCTATTTTGTAGACGCTATAACTTTTGCGATAACCAATCAATATACGCTTATTGCGTTTTTTTTTTTTTTTTACCAAAAATATGTAGAAGAATACATATCGGCCTAAACTGAGGAAAAAAATATTTTTTTAAATATCTTTGGGGGATATTTAATATAGCAAAAAGTAAAAAATATTCCTTTTTTCTCAAAATTGTCGCTATTTTTTTGTTTATAGCGCAAAAGATAAAAATCGCAGAGGTGATCAAATACCACCAAAATAAAGCTCTATTTGTGTGAAAAAAAGGATGTCAATTTTGTTTGGGTGCAACGTCGCACGACCGCGCAATTGTCAGTTAAAGCGACGCAGTGCCGAATCGCAAAAAGTGCTCTGGTCAGGAAGGGGGTAAAATCTTCCGGGGCTGAAGCAGTTAAAAATTATGTTTTTCACAAACTTTTTTTATTGATACATGTCCCACAGGGCAGGACCCCCCTATAACCACTGTATGCCCGATTACTTACAAATAAGCCTTCAAAATGGGCACTTTTGATTTTTGATGTTCGGGTCCCATTGACTTTAATGGAGTTCATTATTCGGGTCCGAACTTTCGAGGTGTTCGGAAGTTCTGGTGTGAACCAAACAGGGGTCTGTTCGGCTTATTCTAGTACATAGTACGTGAAGAAATTTAAGTGAAAGATGTGGTGCTAACTCATGTATAAATTAAACCTTAATCATTCAACATAGGTGACAAATTCATAAAGAAAAACATATAGTAGTAAAATTAGTAATAGTAAAAAATGTGTATCAAAATAGTGCAAACAGAATTCCTCAATATATCTTCATAAAGAAAATCCAATCACCGTGATCCAAGGAAAATACAGGAACAAATTGTATCCTTCAATTAGTGCTTCACCACAAATCGTGCATAAGAAATGCAAACTTAGCAGAACTTTAAAGTAAATAAGCCTTGTAGCAATATTGCATTTCTTTCAACCAGCAGCATATATGCAAACTATACCTCTAACCAGCAGCATATATGGAAACTATACCTCTAAGCCACAACGTGTATCTTTGGCAATAGTCAAACAAAAAAGCTTGGGAGGAACATATGGGAATCATAGCACAATATGTTTATTGCAGATGGATAAAAGCAGGTAAGTGTAACAATGCCCACTTACATTTGAAAGTGCTATAAGTCAGCACCAACATGTACAGCTTTGGGTAAATGTGCTTGCGTACCGCCAAGCCGCGGCGTGCATTCCAGAACACAGGGGGTGGGAACCAAAGAACCGGATGTGACGTCAGTAGGAAGCGGATGCATTTCGTGTTACACACGTCATCAGGAAGCGCCTTGTGGCTCAGAGGTATAGTTTCCATATATGCTGCTGGTTGAAAGAAACGCAATATTGCTACAAGGTTTATTTTTTTTAACATAGATGTTTATTTGGAATTAAATCAGCATTACAATATTGCATCATTAAAGACATACATTTGGAAGCGTAAAAAAACAGGATATAAACAGCGGAGAACTATGTTGTCGGCATCAGCACATCAGTTATCTTAACCGAGCCTATTTAGGGTTAATCAAACTTCAAACTGAGTACAACAATGCATGGCGTCCATAAGTCACGCTTCTCGAGTCCAAGCTCCAGCCTATTCAACCGTTAGACTCAATCCAACCCGACCAGATCTTTTCAAATTTAGCTGGGCATTGCCTGCTTTGATATGTAAGTCTATAGAGGGGGAGCACCGAATTCACCGAAGGGCACCAGGCGGCTTTCGTAGGGGGGTTCTGATGACTTCCATTTGAGGAGGATTTCCCTCCTAGCATAGAACAGGGAAAACGTTAAACACAGTTTGGTATATCTGTCACCCTGCACCTCTTCAAGGTGGCTAAGTAGGAGGGTCAGGGGGTCAAGAGGGATCTGCATCCCACAGACTCCGGTCAGTGTGTCGGCTACTTCCTTCCAATATGGTTGAAGTTTAGGGCAGGACCAGACCATGTGCCAGAATGAACCAGTCTCCTGGCTGCACTTGGGGCACAGCGGGTCACGTTGGGGGTAAATGCGGGCTAGTCACTATGGAGTATAGTAGGCCCTATAAATAAATTTAAGCTGAATGAATCTATCCTTTGCCGCTATCACTGAGGGTATATATGTGGAGACACAGTCCTCCCATTGCTCATCGTCAAGTGTGGTAATGTCTATTTTCCACTTGTCTAGGGATTGAGTCAGCTTAATATCATACGCCACCGTAAGATATAAATATATGGAGGAGAGGGACCTCCCCATGTAACTGGAAATCAAGAGACGCTCCACAGAGTCTGACTCCAAGGTCAAAATTCCTGGGAACCGGGCTCCAAAAGCATGCTTCAGCTGCCAGTAGTGAAATTCCCAAGATTTGGGTATAGCGTACAGGGTCCTACGGTCAGTGAATGTCATTAGTTTCCCGTCCTTGACAACATGCTTATTGGCCGTGATCCCTTTCCGTGCCCATAGTGAGGGGTCCTGCAAGGTGAAAAAGTGGGGAAGCAATGGGTTTCCTCAGAGGGGCATTTGAGGAGAGATGTGGAATGGCTTTTTGTAAATTGCTCTTTAATTGCTCTGTAAAGGCTCTCACAGTGGTCTGCATAGGGACAGTTATAGCCGTGCAAGCCCGTCTGCCTCTAAAGGCAAGATTAATAAAAGGAAAAAGTCTATATACCTGCCCACCTGGAATGTAACGGAATCTACAAACCCCAATGTTGGATAAGATTGGAAGGACCGGGGCTGGCCGAATCTTCACAAATACCAAACCCGGAATGTGGTAATGAATTTACTGTGCCAGACACCCTTCTAGGGTCAAGATTTTCACTGGGGCCCTCTAAATCCCTCAATGGGTAGAAACTATTGTGAGTGCTCACATTGTATTCTGATACCTCTCTCCCCGGGACGTCCGATTGTGAGCGGTATAGATTCCATTACGTCCCGGGTGGGCAGGTATATAGACTTTTTCCTACAACCTATAGTTGTGAAGGTACCTTCCTATATTAAGGATTCACGGCATGTGATTAATCTACTGACTGAAATTACACCTAGACCAGGACTGTGGGTGGTGACAGCTGACGTCACATCTCTTTATACTGTCATACCACACAGTCTTGGTCTCTACGCAGTTGAATATTTTTTGAGGCGCGACTCTAACCTCCTTGATGAGCAAATCTCTTTCATTCTTGAATTGCTCCATTTTGCTGCTTCTCGCAGTTACTTTTGGTTTGGAGGACAATTTTACAAACAGGATAGAGGGGTCGCCATGGGGGCTAAGTATGCCCCCAGTTTGGTGAACCTCTTCATGGCCCTTTGGGAGGAGGATGTCGTCTATGCCCAACATAGACCTAAGATAGTCTTGTGGGCTAGGTATATAGACGACATCCTCCTCCTGTGGGATGGTGAGAGGGCTGATCTAGACTCATTCCTGGATGAGTTGAATGTCAACGTGAGGGGTATTTTTCTCAACTATGAGGCCAGTCAACAAGAGATCAGCTTTCTAGATCTAGCCATCAGAATAGAGGGTGGCCAGTTCACTACAGCTACTCACTTCAAGGGCACCGACCGCAATTCATATATTCCTACCAACAGTTGCCATCACGAATCTTGGATTAGGTCGGTGCCCAAAAGTCAGTATGTGCGCCTGAGGCGAAATTGCTCAGATACTGGTGAGTTCCTTTCGCAGGCAGATATATTGACAAAACGATTCTTGGAGAAAGGATATTCATATACACCTCTTGCCAATACCTTGAAGGAAGTGTTAGCCATGGACAGGAAAGATCTGCTCACAGAGAAACCACCTAACAATAGTAGGACGCCTTCCATTCCGTTTATTACGACCTATTCTATTCAACATAGATCAGTAAGAAATATGATTAATAGACATTGGCATATCCTTATCAATGATGCCACCCTTAACACTTTCCTCCCTGCTAAACCTCAAGTGGTTTATAGAGGTGTACCCTCTTTAAGGGGCACCATTGCCAATAACATTATTGACCCTCCTATCATCAAAAGTAGTTTTTTCAATGATCTCTCTGGATTTTACCAATGCAGGAGATGCAGGGTATGTTCACTAAATGGCTGTACACACAGGAGAACTTTGAACTTTAGGTCTTCCAGTACTCAGGAAGAGTTTGCCATTAGACCCTTTATCACGTGCTCCACTGAGGGGGTTGTTTACCTGCTCCAATGCCCTTGTGGGCTTCAGTATGTGGGCAGGACCAAACTCCCCCTCAGAGTTAGATTAAATGAGCATGTGACCAATATCCTCAATGGTTTCCCCAAACACCCAGTGTCCAGACATTATTTGGAAGTTCACAATAAAAATCCGGATAAAACTGTCTTCCTAGGTATTGATAAATATACACGCCCCTGGAGAGGCGGATCTTTGGTGCGAGGGATTTCCCTTCTAGAAATGGCATGGATTTTTAGAATTAAATGTTACACAACATTCGGGTTGAACGTGGAAGTAGACCTGAACGCTTTCATCGATAATGCTTAAAGTTGGTTCCAATGTTAACTTGATGTGACATCTCAGTGTTAATGGAAGATTTTAATTCCTCTTTTTTCTTCCCAATAAAATTTTCAATTTTTTTTATATATATACAAAAAAAATTTCTTCACAAAAAAATTTTTTTTTTCAAATATTTTTTTTTGATTTGCTTAAAATATATTGTTTTAACAATATTTTTTTAAATATAATATAATGCAATATTTCCTATAATATTTAATATTTTTTGTACCTCTTTTAGGCAAAGATATGCACATTAATTTTATTTTTAATAAAATTTGTCCTTATTATTGCTTTGTGGAGTATAGGCTCTTAATAATAATATATACCATGAGACACCTTAGCCTCCTGGTTAATATGTGTCTACAAGGAATTTATCACATTTTATTTTTAATATTTATTTTTAATTTTAATTCATGGAGACTGTTTAATTATTATTTGGGGTCATTCACTCGTTTTTTTGTATTTTTATAGCCATTTCCTTTATCACCACAAGATGGCAGAGTGTCGAGTCTCATAATCCTTTTGCTCATAAGTTTCAAGGAATATTGAGCCAGCCTGACCCCTTGTCAGAGGAAGGATTTCTTAATTGGACACTTTTTTATATATTTTTCCATTTGTTTGTTCCACATATTTGCAATTTCATACCAAGCAATTTGTTTTAAGTATAAGATTCAGTTCTGATCCTTTTCCCCTTCTAATACGAGCCGCGATTAGAGTGGCTAGTTTCTCTTCCACCGCTGAGATCTCAGAACGAGGCGTGGTTATTTGTACTCTATTTAAGGTGATGACTCAGAGCGTCGCCCGTTCCCCAGATGACGCCATTTGTGGTGAAACGTACGTCGGGAGGTTGACGCTCTGAAGTCATCGCCATCCTAGTGTGGACGGGTGCTCCCTATGCCGGCCGGCTATTTGCTGTTTTTAATCTACTTATGTAAGTTTTCTACCTTCTTTTATTAAACCATCCTGCCAGTATTACACTATGGTCAGTTTCTTTTCATTCACATGCCTGTGAGACGAGAGTTTGGGGTCCTTGCTATATCCTCTTAGCCACGCTGTATGCAGTCAAGTCACACCAGCTGGATTTCCCATACCAGGACGGAACACAGGCTGTTTTTTGCTTGCCTTGCGGTAAGCGCAATATTTGTGTGGTGGCGGATCACTGAGTGTGGTGTCTCTCTTATCTTTACCACCAAGTCTGGTTGTGTCCATTCATGGGTTTCTCTCTGGACTGATTCTGGTCAATTATTACATATAAGGATTCCCATCTACCACATATGGACATCACCTTTTGATTCACAGTTATATGCATGGACTTATATATATTTTTCTGATTATCGCAATGTTTCACATACTGTACATACATGAATTTTTCAACAGAGGTTTTTGGGATATGGATATAAGAATATTTCACATATCTTATTCATATATATTTTAGCGCGGTTATTTCTTTTTCTTTTGTTATTTTGGTGCACATCTCACTGTTTAACTGCTGCTTTTTGGGGGGGTTTATTAATTTAGTGGTAGCGTAGTATTTTTTCTTGTTTTTTATGACTAACAATGATTGCCGCGATGCACGCACCCGGGGGCGCGCAGCGGCTTAATATCCTGGCGACGTCATATGACGTCCGGTCAGGATATTGAAACCACTTTGCCGCCGTCATATTTTGCTATATGGCGTGTGGCAAGTGGTTAAATAAATCAACTTCCCAGGTACATATATGATGCATGGCTCCCACCGAACAGGGGGACAAACGGGTTAAAGTTTGGGCATTTGTCCAAATGCCTAAACCCAGCGCGCATCGGCTGAACTCTGTGACCCCTGTGTCTTGTGGATATTGGTAATTTTGAGATCCTTACAGATTTCAGTAAAGGGCCAATAACAACAGCCCTTTATCATGTGATTAGCTGTGTCCAATCACAGCTGGTCACATATAAACAGACTTGCTGGTTATCGGCATTCCTTTCCTCACACTCGGTCTCTGTGTAAGGAAAGGAGAGGCGATAACCGGAAAGTCTAAAAGGGCACCGTGAGTACATTGTTTACACTGATAATCAGTGCAGCTTATCAGTGCCCATCAGTGCAGCTTCATTAGTCCCTCCTCATCAGTGCCCATCAGTGAAGCTTAACAGTGCCCATCAGTGCCGCCTTATCAGTGCACATCAGTGCAGCCTCATTAGTTCCCATCACTGCAGTCACTGCAAGACAAACTAAGTAAAACTGTTTCTTTTTCAAAATGTTGGTCTTTTTTCGTTTGTTTAGCAAGAAAAAAAAAAAAAAACAGAGCTGGCAAAATACCACCAAAAGAAAACCCTATCTGTCTCAAAAAATTATAAACATTTAATTTGGGTACAATGTTGCATGACCATGCAATTGTCATTCAAAGTGTGACAGCACTGAAATCTGAACATTGCCCTGGGTAGGAAGAGGGTGAAAGTGGTATTAAAGTGGTTAATCTCTACCATGGTCAGCAGAGAAAAATCATACAAAAGAATCAACTGTAACAGTAGATTTTGTATAAAACTGTAATAAAGGAAAGTTAAGGGGAGCCTCACAGTAAACAAGACAAATCAGGCAATTTATATTTGGTATTTCCATTTTCGTTCATGTGGTTCATTTAGAGCAATTGTAAACATAAAAAAGGGGGGGGGGGACTGCGCTTAGGTGAAGTATACAAAAGAATTGTAAGTAAAAGAGCTGCAATTCCTCTATGCAACATGAACACAGTGAAAAATAGAATTGGAAAAGTCGGAATCGTGCTAAAAAGGACTCGTGAACATACATATGATCACCAATCCACAATATTCCTAAAATATGTGAATTAAGCAAAATAAGCAGAATTATAAAAATAATGGCAAAGTGACAGTCCATCAAATGTACATTGCTTAATGTGAAATAATAATAATGAACAAAAGTCCATGTGCATGAACTGGATATAAATTACTCATGTGATAGATAAAAGTCCATGTGAACTAAAATTCCTGCTGTATATAGACAAGAGTGCTTGATCCACCACCGTAGGTAAACAATGGCCGCTTACCAGAAACTCTTGACCCCCCACTACAGAGGATCAGAGAAAGCTGTTTAGAGGGATGATAATCCAGATCACAACCATTGAACCAGGAGCCTTGGAATATGATGGCACATCAAAGACCTTAATGCCGTAGTGAAGGTATTCAAACTTGGGGAGATGCAGACTAGAATACTGCAATCACTGAGAAGCAAGTTATATCATCTGTGATGTATTTCAGTTATCTTGCAAACCTTGCTTGTTAGTGGGTCCTGAGGACAGGAGTTGAGAACCACTCAGAATCAGCTGTAACAGTAGATTTTGTATAAAACTGTAATAAAGAAAAGTTAAGGGGAGCCTCACAGTAAACAAGACAAATCAGGCAATTTATATTTGGTATTTCCATTTTCGTTCATGTGGTTCATTTAGAGCAATTGTAAACACAAAAAAGACACAGTCATAGTTTTTTACTGTGTATTTTTTAATATGTGTATTTCATTTTAGATATAATCTATTGCTGGAAGCAGTCAAGTAGGAAAGCTTACTATGTACCTATCTGGATCTCTTTTCCTTTTTGATTCCTTAAAATTTGAACTTTTTGTTCCCTTGGAATTGGACATGAAAATGAAGGCAGCGTTGCTATGTACTTGCATTATCTTAGTAAGTTGCTTTTGTTACTATTATAATTAGTACTGTTAAACAATAGCAATTAGTATAGATGTTCATTTGGTGGTAATGTATAAATAACCACCTAGGTATTTTCTTTCCTTTCTTTTTTACTTTCCTTTCTTTTCTTTTCTTTCTTTTTTTCTTTTCTTTCTTTTCTTTCTTTTCTCTCTTCCCCGTGTGATGCCTGCAGATTTCTACATTATGCTACAGTATATGTGAGTTTAAATTGATTTCAAATGAAAATTATATTAGCTAAATATGTTTGGGAACAAATTCTGATTTAAAAAACATGTTTTCTTTTCTACAGGGGAGAATGCAGCTTGGAAAATAAAATGGAAGCTTGGCTACTCTGGTCAAATCAACCATGCATGTACTGATACATGCATGCTGGGAATTCTGTAAATTTAGAATATCTCATTGGGGAAGATTTACTAAAACTGGAGCCCACAAACTCTGGTGCATCTCTGCATAGAAACCAATCAGCTTCTAGATTTTATTGTCAAAGCTGAAGTTAGAAGCTGATTGGGTACCATGCACAGCTGCACCAGATTCTGAGTGTTGCAGTTTTAGTAAATCTCCCCCATTATGCTTTTATGTCTTTTGTGAACCATGATAAAGTGTTTCACACTAAAATGCACAAATCTTTTCATGCACAATCAGTTTTAGTTTACACTAATAAAGTTACAAAATTAAATGGAAGTTACTGGAACAAAATGTTACCTTTGAAAATAATATTTTATATATTATGCAACATAATGAAAACATGCATATGTACAGTATATATTGTATAAATTATTTTAAAGTAGAACTTCATGTAAAAGAAAAGACCCGCCCCAGCCTGTGACTCGATAAACAAGTAGAGGTAGCAAAGCAATGAGCTTATCTCTCTGTCACGTTTTCTTATCCTATCAACACATAAAAAAGCACATGAATTTTTTGGCTCCTTGTGCTGCTACTTCTTCTCACACTCCGAGCTTTGCTGTACAGGGACTGCGAGAGACTTCTACGATGTCACAATCCAGTACCTACACAGCTTTTAAAAATATATGTATAATATATATTAAATTATGTTGTAAAGACTACAGAGCTGCATTAATTTGCAAATTAATTTGCAAAATTGTATATTTGCCTATAGTTTATCTGTAATCAACATTTGTATAACATGTACATTTCTGGTGCTTTGGTACTGTAATAAAATAATATGGACAATGTGTGTTGGTATATTTTATGAGCTTTGCTTATAGTAAGTTATGAATCTACAGTTTGGTGAAACCTAGAGTAGTTTACCTAGAGTAGTTTTCAGAGCATGCAGGACATTTTCTATTTCTTGTTTCCAACTTCTAATACATGTCCTAAATCCTGCTGCCCTGCAGGGGGGGGGGGGGGGGGGGGGGGAGACACAACTGATTGCATTGAGATTTGAATACAGGAGCTTGATTACATGATTGAAACGTTATTACCGAACAGAATGATTATACCCCCTATACGTACCTCTGTCCCACAAATCAACCGCTTCACACTCCCATTCACTGTCCAAATCTTGCCCCTCAACCTTCGGAAAATTTCCAAATCGCATTCCTTCCTAACCAATGTCACCACAAAAACTTCTAATTTACTCACTGGTTATCTCTTGCCTTGACTCTTGCAAATCCCTCCTCATTGGTGTACATAGGCTATCCTTCCTTCGGTCCATCATGAATGCTGATGCCACCAGACTCATCCACCTTACAAATTGTTTAGTGTCTGATACCCTTCTTTGCCAATCCATTCCATTGACTTCTGCTCACAAAAGAATACAATTTAGAAAACTAACAACAAATTGCAAAGCCATCCACAACTCTGTCCCCAACTACATCAATAAAACTGTCTCAAAATACCAATCTAACCATTCTCATTGCTCCCCTTAAGACCTCTTGCTCTCTAGCTCCCCTGTCACTTCCTCCCATGCTCTCCTCAAAGACTTCTCCAGAGCTTCTTGCATTTTCTGGAGCTCCTAACCCCAATATGTCTGACTATCTTGTACTTTATCCACCTTTGGGTGATCCCTGAAAACCCTTCTCTTCTAGGGTTGTCCCGATACCACTTTTTAAGACTGAGTACAAGTACCCATACTTTTTTCCAAGTACTCGCCGATACCGATACTTTTTTTAATGTCATGTGACAGTGGCACGTGTGTCAGTAGTTTTTTGTTTTTGTTTTTACAATTTTATTTTTTACAATTATTTTACAATTATTTTATTTATATATATATTTATTTTATTTTTTACAATTATTTTACAATTATTTATTTTTTATTATTTTATACAATTTATTTTGTTATGTGTTTTTTACAATGCGTTCTTTTTATAAAGGGGGGGGGAGTGGACAGTGTCAGTGTATTTTTTATTTTATTTTTTATTATTTTTTACAATTAATTTCTTTTTATTATTTATTGCAATTCTTTTTTTTAATTATTATTATTAGCCCTGTTGGGGGGCTTTGGTAAGATATCAGGGGTCTCAACAGACCCCTGACATCTCCCCTTTGAGACAGGGAAAGGGACTGAGGACACATGTTTCCCAGTCCCCTTCTCAGCAGCCTCAGCTGCACTAAAAATGAATGGAGAGGAGACAGGCTTCACTCAATTCATAAACTGAGACATCGTAATCACAGGTTACGATGTTTCAGTTATGTGAATGGACAGAGTCAGTTATCACTGACTGTTCATTCACAAAAGGAAGGAGCTAGATTTACTGGCTCCTATCTCCGCTCTCCATCCTGAAAGATCGAGGGGGACACGGAGGAGAATAGAGGGGGACAGAAAGGAGGGGGACACAGAGGAGAATGGAGGGAGACAGAAAGGAGGGGGACACGGAGGAGAACGGAGGGGGACAGAAAGGAGGGGGACAAGGAGGAGAACGGAGGGGGACAGAAAGGAGGGGGACACGGAGGAGAATGGAGTGGGACAGAAAGGAGGGGGACATGGAGGAGAATGGAGGGAGACAGAAAGAAGGGGGACACAGAGGAGAACGGAGTGGGACAGAAAGGAGGGGGACACGGAGGAGAACGGAGGGGGACAGAAAGAAGAGGGACACGGAGGAGAACTAGGGGGACATAAAGGAACAGGACGGAGGGGGACGCGGAGGAGAACGAAGGGGGACAGAACGGAGGGGGATATGGAGGAGAAGGGAGGGGGACAGCAGCACGGAGGGGGACATTGAGGGGGACAGCAGCAGAACAGAGGGGGACTGAAGGAGGATACAGGGACAGTCAGTGGTGATCGGTGCAGCTTTGGGGGCAGTTACAAGCACTGATCACCGCTGTGTAGATTTCACTATAGCAGCTGAAAGCGGGGGGGGGGGGGGGGGAGGGGAGAAACAGCTGTCAGGCTTTATTGAAATCCTCCACCTAACAACTGAACTTTTATTATCTCCCTCATCTCATCCTCCACAGTTATTACCTTTTGTATCACTTGTATTACTGATATGGTACACAGGTAATCCGCCCCTTTCTATGTGCCAAACACTGCGCTCATGGGACTAGCCCCTCACTCTAAGCAGCCACTTAATGATACAAAACCGTGTAAATTAATAATAAATGATACACTATAAACTCGCCCTCACCAATAGTGAGATCAAATAGCAGCGCTAAAAATACTAAAATAATCTAAAAGAAAAAAATATATATATATACGTGATTAATAACTGTGATAGCTAAATTAACAGCTGTTTGTTAACAGCACTAAATATATAAGTGATTCTAATAAACAGACATAGTGTGACCCATCTGTGTAATAATCTTAATCTAAAGAAAAATATATATTCAACATATAAAGTCCAAAAATTGAGTGAAACGTAGTGAGTAATGGTGATAGTATCAAATATATGATCTTCAGTGATAATATCTTCCACCACACCGCTGTGATTGTGACTTCCACTCCCCTTCAGCGAGTAAACTCACCAGCTCTTTTTGCCTTACACTCTCGTGTTCGGCTCACAGGCTTTTCCCACACAGTAGGGGGCAAAGTGATAACCTCCAAACAATCCCCGTTTAGTTATCCAGAGTTTATATGCAAACGCTCTCTCCACATGAAAGAAAGGAAAAGCGATCCAATAGTGCAGTAACGCAACAAACTTTAATAAAAAATGACACTCTCCTCCACCATTGGACTCACATTTCACAAATTTCAATCAAGCGAATAGGCACAGCAATCATGGTCATCACCAACAACACTTCAAACGATAAACTGGACGTATGGTGGTCACGGCGGACCCAGGTAATCTATTGGACGGTGACACTCTCACCCGTTCCCTGGAATCTCCCGTAGCCGCTTCCCCGCTCACTCGTATGGCGCTCCCTGTCACAGCGTCCTACGTCAAGCTTCTTCGATTGCCGTATAGCCACGCCCCGACATGTTTCGCCACAAAGGACTTATTCATGGGATTGGCTAGACGGACTGGCAATCTTTCTTATATACCCTCCCACCATATGATGCGCGTTGTTGGTGACACTGCGCTTGCGCGTTCCCTGTGTCTCCGTTCGCACCATACGTGTACATTGCTTTATGCAGCAGAGATAGAGGGCATTAGGAATCCATTATTACTAGAAATACTACAGCAATATCACTGTCAGGAAACACTAGCTAATTGGTGATCGCGCACACCATCCATAGAGAGCGCGTATCACCAATCCTCACAACAAGTCATACATTGCCTGTATACAGTGACACCACAAGTTAATAATAGAAATATAACATTCTATAAACTAAAAAACATATATAAAAAGTATACTAATTTAAAATGTATTAAATGGTTGGAAATATAAAACTAACCCATTAAAATTCAAACAAGATTATTACATCTCATGGACCTACTGCATCTCTCATACGAGACACTCATTCTACCTCAAAGGTCAACTCCTACATACAAGGATCAAAAATATCATGTACCTATAGTCTCCCCTACCAGTCCCCCTCCCCCATAGGTGGTCTCTTGTTTGCGTTGGTGTTACAGATTCTCCACCTATCATCATTTCTGGGTCCGGGTGACATAAGACACTGGACCCCAACTGTTAACTCAATAATCATTAATAAAACAGTTGAGGTCCAGCTCTATATTCAACCCCCCGGGAAAAAGACATCTCAATAGGTATATCCATCGAGTTTCACATTGGGATAAATCCCTTATTCTGTTAGAACCCCTCCACGATGGATATACAATGTCTATCCCACAAAACTGGAGTAGACTTGGATCTTGACTATGCTTCTCCCTAAAATGAAGGGATACGCTGTGGTATTTGAAGCCATTTTTAATGTTTGTTAAATGCTCAGAGATGCGGACCCTTAATAGCCTTTTCGTGCGTCCTACATAATACAGGCCACATGGGCACCACATCAAGTACACTACGTATGATGAATTACACGTAATAAACTCTTTTATTTCAAATGTTTCATTTGCTTGATTAGTGATGCTCTTCATGTTCCTGTTTCTAATCCTCACTGTCCTACAACACACGCATTTGTTGCATGGGAAAAAACCATTAAGATTTATTTTGATAGATGGTCGGCCTGGTGGATCGAGGATTTTTTCACTACTCTATCCCCAAAATTAGGGGCCCTCCTGTAAATAAACTTGGGGGTTTCTGGTAGCAGTTCTCCTAGGTGTCGATCCCTCCGGAGAATATACCAGTATTTTTTAAAAATCCTCTCAATATCCCTATACTGACTATGGTAGTTGGATATAAATCCCCACTGCTGTTTCTCATTGGATCTGGTTCTTTCTTTGTTTTTTAAAATTTCCTCCCTTGGTATATTGGCTACCTGCTCTATAACCTCATCCACAGACTTTTCTGAATAGCCCTTCTGAAGGAACCTCTCCTTCAGCACATTTGCCTGAGCATAATACTTTTCTTGTTCCGTACAGTTCCGACGGACCCTCATCAATTGTCCCTTCGGGATGTTCTTTATCCATACAGGGTGATGACCACTCCTGATGAATAAAAAACTGTTCCGGTCCATCGGTTTAAAGTACACACAAGTTACCAGGGACTGATCCTTTCTTTGAATCGTCACATCCAAAAAATTGATGCATGTGTCACTAATTTGAGCCTCCAGTCTAATGTTGTTATTATTAGTATTAAGGTACTTTAAAAATTCTTCAACAGATTCCCTAGACCCCTCCCAGATCAGCAGGAGGTCGTCTATGAACCTTCGATAAAACTTGAGTTGGGGGAGAGGCCTACTGAAAATAAACCTGTCTTCCCACTCTGCCATGAACAGGTTGGCAAGGCTAGGGGCAAATTTAGCCCCCAAAGCCACGCCAACCTGTTGGGAAAAGAAGTGCCCATTCCACCAAAAATAATTATGCGACATGCAGAAGTTTAGGGCCTGACCCACAAATCTCTTCTGCATGTCAGGGATATCCTCCCTCTTGCTAAGGGCCCAATTTAGTGACAGAGACGCATCCTCATGTTGAATGATCGTGTACAATGAGGACATGTCTGCTGTCACCAAAAAAATCTCAGCACCAGGATTCAAACATACCTCCCCCAATTTTTGAAGCAGGTCGGTGGTGTCTCTCAAATAAGCTCTAGTGATTTTCACACTTGGCTGGAGAAACCTATCAAGGTATTCTCCCAACCTGGCTGTAACAGACCCTATCCCGTTAACAATCGGGCAGGCTGGAGGTAGTTTAGCGTCCTTGTGGATTTTAGGGAGTGTGTATATCACCGGAATCCTACAAGCACTAGGGACCAGATACCTTTTTTCTCTGAGTTTCAGGGCATTGGTAGCATACCCCCACTCAATGAGTGAGTTTAATTGTTCCCTATATTTCTCTGTAGGGTCACAAGTCAATCTCTCATAAGTAGAACGATCATTTAACATGCTTGAAAGTTGCCCATGATAAAAGGACTTATCCAAAATAACCACCCCCCCCTCCCTTGTCTGCCGGGCGCACAATGATATTATTTCGCTTTTCCAGCGATCTAATACCCTCCTTGATGTAATTTGGATTCACCTCCTCTTTGACATCAATAGCATCTAGATCTTTTAAAACAAGGTTCTTAAATACCTCCACATAATGGTTGTTGGAGTTTTGGGGATTGAAAGTGGATTTGTTCCTCAAGCCACTATCGACTTTACACACCGATGTCGTGGCCTTGTTGGCAGAATCTACTGGGTGACTTAAGAAATATTTTTTAATGTTTAGATTTCTGATATATTTATGAGTGTCAATGAATAATTCAAACTTATTCAACACTTTCCTGGGAGCACATTTAAGACCCAGGTTCAAAATATTCATCTCTTTAGCATTCAATGTCACTTTACTCAGATTGTAGATGCCTGTGTTTACATGTCCCTCATTCTCTTTTTTGGGTTGTTGCCGTCGTCCTGCCCGGCAGCCCCTTCGCCTCTTGGGAATGGTCCCATTCCCTTGTATCACTTGACCTTTCCTTTTAGATTGTAGGCTCTATTGAGCAGGGCCTTCTGATTCCTCTTGTTTTGAATTGTATTGTAACTGTACTGTCTGCCTCAATTTGTTTAAGACACTGCACAAACTGATGGCACTGTATAAATCCTGTATAATAACAATAAATAATGAAGTCTATTTTCTAACTTCAAAAGAGATTTTATTTGGAACAGACAAAGTATCCTGCAGAAAATATAACTTTTGGTACACACTGGCTTTATTATTGTGTTTTCTTTACATGTATTGATGAAGAACTTATATTTTTCACAGAACAATATTGAGGGTTGAAAGACTATTTTTTAACTCAATAGGAAAATGTTATCACTTGACCTTTGGAAGCTTTTACTCCCTTTATGGCCAGGCCATTTTATGCTATTCAGCAATGTGCCAACTGGTAATTGCACAGTTATGCAACACTGTACTTAAATTAAAATTATATAATTTTTTTCACACATATAGAGATTTCTTTTGGTGGTATTTGATCACCACTGAGTTTATATATATTTTTTTATTATATAAACAAAAAAAGACTGATTTTTTTAAAAAAAAAATATATTTTCTACTTTCTGTTATGAAACATATCCAATAAAAAACAAATTTCCTCATTATTTTAGGCCAAAATGTATTCTGCTACATGCCTTTGGTAAAGAAAAAATCCAAATAAGTGTATATTAATTGGTTTGTGGGAAAGTTATAGCATCTAAAAACTATGGTATATACCAGAATTTACACAACTGTAAGTACTATACTGTAATAGGGTGGCAGACAATCTGGCACTAACAGACACTATCTGGGAGTATTACTAACTGACACTGACATCGCTAGTAACACTAATACAGGGATCGGTAATAACACTGTAAAGTGACACTGTACTAATAACACTGGCTGGGAAAGGGTTAACATCTAAGGGCAATTAAGGGGTTAACTGTGTGCCTAACAATGTGTAATATGTGCTGCTTTTACTTTCCGATCTGGCTGTTTTCACTCCCTACTTTTTATAGAGAAGAAACAGCCAGATTGCTGTTCCTATGCACACAGAGTTCTGTGTTTCTGTAAACACAGAACTCTATCTTTGTTTGGACACGGGATCAGCTGATTTCAGTCAAAATCATTGGCCATATTCTGCTGTCAAACTTGTGCTGTTCATGCTCACCCTGAACCCAGGAAACAGGTGGCAACATACAGGTATGTTGTCCGGCCTGCCGGTGCCGCTCGCCCCCAAATAAAACTACTGTGGGTGGGAGGCAAATAGTTTAAGGTTTCCACTTGTTTCCAGAAAAAGTATGAATATTGTAAAGATGTACCAAAAGTGCTAACATTTACTGGATTTAAGCCACCCCACCAGAAGATAGTTGAGTATTCTCACTTCTGTTTATCCAAACAGTGTATTTATCTGGTGATACTTACACAGATCTGCCAGGACCTGTTGAAGTGTCCTAAGAAACCAGGGTACACAACAGAAGCACTGTATTACACTGTGACTTTGCTGCAGACTCAGCTGGCAGAAAAATGCTTATGGACGCAAAATGGAAAAGTGGATGGAAAATATCTGCAGATATATAGAAAGTACCTTACCCAAGCTTGGTCTTACACCTCCTAAGCCTGCTTATTTTATAAAAGTAATTTTCAGCTGCATCACTGACAGGAGCCTCTTCGACCACACGTCTGTCTCCCAGTCACAGTTGTCAAAAAGACCCAGAGTTGCCCACGCAGGTGCTTTGAATAGGGCCCAGCCTTGGTGTAGTACTGTACCGCAGCTTTGCCAACCACAAATGACTCTGCCAACCAGCTTGCACAATGAAGCCTTGGCCAATGTCAAAGTGATTTAGGCTTTTTCTTTTCCAAGTACCAAAAACTCCCTTATTCTTTTAGGGCAATATCGCTTGCCTGCTCAGGGCTTAGATCTATTTTATAAGTTGATGGGGCCATAATGATTAAATTTGGCATTTCTAACTTTACATCCAGGTAGGGGGGTATGGTTTGTTAGGATAGCATAATAGTGCGTCAACATTAGCATTACTATCAGGTACCTGGTCAAGACTGAGTTGACAAGAGGGCTTTCCTTAAACCTCCAGTCCCATTTCCCCTTGATCTGATGACAGGGTATAACAGAGCAAAGAGTGGGATGGGTGCCTGTAGGAGTTCCTGGCTGGGAGACACTGTAGCAGTTGCAAAACTGAAGACTGTGCAGCAGGCAAATTGGCAGATGCAGGATGTCGAATGCATGGTCAGGCAGACAGAAGTCAGCAACAACCACTGGACAGAAGTACCAAATCGGGAAACAGAATCAGGGCCAGGCCGAGGTTAGTATCAGGCAACCAAAGAAGGTACCAGAACAACAGGCATGAGACAAGGTCAGGTCAGAAGCCAAAGTCAGTAATAGGGTTTCAGAAGCAAGCAGAACCAGGTTGCACTCACGTGCAATATATAGATTTTTAATATTTATCCACCTTTTCATCACACACACTATTTCTTCTTTTGGAGTTCACTGGGTCCACTATTCACACTGATTATTGTTATTTGTAAAACACTACTGCAAATTTATATATATCTAATATTTTGTTCCCAGATACGTTTGCTACCATCACAATACACTCCTGATTTTGAACACACTTTGCTCCATCTTTCCATTCCTCACCCTGGCCGTTGTTGCATCTATATTCATGCCGCCTCGGCTCCCGTGGAGGGGCTATGCTTCTGGGCCGCCCTACGCCCATCTCCGTGCACCGCACTTGCTGTCCGAGTTGGTGAGTGTGTTTGATCTAACTATTTGGATATACCAATATTTATTTATTTACATACCTATTTATTATTCTTATATAGGGACAACATGGTTCATTATCTTTATATGTATTTTTTAGGAATTTTGGGTCACATCAGCTCCTGATGAGTGGGGAATACCCACGAAACGCGTTGAGCTTTGTTTTTGATGCCCCAGCTACATTCTATATGGAATTCTACTCATTTATACCATTGTTTTTCCAACCACTTTATTCAGTAAATATATACATATACCATGCGAATGCACCGATCGGTACCAGGCATGTGTCTGCCAAGGATATTATGCATATATTCTCTACTATGTTATGTGTACAATTCTTATACTTATATGAAATGAATACATTTGTTACTGTATATGAAACGAATACTCTTTTTATTGTTTGTTATTTATTATAACCAATAAACATTTCATAATGCAATTTAAATATGGTACTATTTATCTCCACTACCTAAGCGCTTCATATAAAGTCCCAATTCCCCTTTTTTGTATATACCAGAACCAAACAAAGCCGAGTCAAAACACAGAAGCGGGCACAGCATTAGATCACATATAATAGGAGCTGATAACTGAAGCGGGAAAAATCGCATTTTTGGGAAAACCAGGAACAACAGACCGGACAACAGACTTTTCAGGAAAACAGACCTTTATTCCACGCCGGCATGGCACTTAACTCCAACTCAACGTCGGGAAGTTAAGTGATGCCTATGAGCTTTTTCAGTGTATACATATTGGCAATTACATCACAAGCTATACACTTCCATTATCAATTTAGCAGAAGTTAACTCTTTGTACTTCTTATCACAAAGACATCTAATGCCTGTGTACACACGGGCGGACTTTTCGACCAGACTGGTCTGACGGAATGAATCCGTCGGACAATCCGACCGTGTGTGGTCTTCATCGGACCTGCAGCGGACTTTTTCGGTCGAAAATCAGACGGACTTTAGATTTAAAACATGTTGCAAATCTTTCAGACGGATTCGAGTCCGGTTGAAAAATCAGTTCGTCTGTATGCTAGTCCGACGGACGAAAACCGAGGCTAGGGCAGCTATTGGCTACTGGCTATGAACTTCCTTATTTTAGTCCGGTCGTACGTCATCACGTACAAATCCGTCTGACTTTGGTGTGATCGTGTGTAGGCAAGTCCGTTCGTTAGAGAGTTCCTCAGAAGTCCATCAAAAGTCTGTCGAAAGTCCGTCAGAAAGACCGTTGGACCTTTGATGCCGAAAAGTCCGCCCGTGTGTACACAGCATTAGTATGACATTTATTCTATGCATGGTTTCCTGTAGTTTCAGAAGTTTAACTTTTGTGGTTAGCTTTATCTGTCTGACTTATCAAATTGCAAGCTACTAGCTGGTTTTGCAAAGCAAGAACATCCTGTTTAAGTTTCCTCAGTTTAAAGACTGTTTGGGGGAAACTCAGAGACATGATGCTCACCTCATAAATCTGCTGTAACCACACAAATACAGAAAAACATCTTCTCCATTTTGTCTTCGCCTACATTTTGCTCTCCCACAGCCATTAGCCCCTAGCCCCTCCTACCACATAACAACTCAGCGATCTTCTGGATTCAAGCACAGCTTTAAAGAGGCAAATAGGTGCCAAAACGCCCATGCTCATGCGCACACTTGCTTACAAACTGATGTGCACACAATTAGCCGGACAATTACATTTGACTGGATGATATTTTATGGTAACCTGAAACTTTGCTAAGTTGCCACCCACCAATAGAATAAAGGAATTATTCCCGCGCTAACAGGAAAAGGTCTTAATAGAATACTAGGGACAAGCTGCATGCACTGAATGCAGGTGCAAACCGAACCTTAAGGGGACATAAAAATATTAAATGGTGCTGCGCTAGTCCTAAGCGCCCTTATCAAGGGACTTAAAATGATAAAAAATAACTAAAAAGTGGTATAAACAACATTGAAGTGTTGGCAACTGCCATAAAAAGTCACACTCATAAATATATAGTAGCAGTGCTAAAAACAAATCGGTGTGTAAAATATATTACTAAAAAATACACTCATCATAAATAATGCCATTAAATGAATAATCCGTCCATATCTGTAATCATGTGCAAAAAATCAATGGTGTCAGCAATCATAACGAAAAGCCTATGTGACTCAGGTTGAGTGGCAAACAAAGTAGCACATAAAGTGACAAGGTGCAAGGTGAAGAGAATAGCAAATAAATAAATGTAAACCAGTGCAATGTTCAGAGATTGTCCAGAACTATAACAAGCGATATTACTAAGTAATGTGCCTTGGATAGTAAGGCATGCACCAGATGTGACAGTAGAGCAAAGTCCTAATTATTTTAAATAATGGTGATAGCGTCCTGGCATGCAACGGTCGCTCCGTGGTGCTTGACTTAAATCACATGGTGCTCAGCTTCGTGTAAAAACACTCATGTGAGAGATGGCCCCTTACCTTAAGGCAATAGGGCAAACGCATATAGCCAGGGGTCTTTACACAGGGTCCTCCTTGAGGCAATGGAGCAGGCGCATATGACCAAGAATCTTTTTAAGGGGGTCCTCCTAGGGTGTAGAGCCCTATCCTCACGGTCCTAATTCCAGGGGGTGGTTCCCTCGGTAATAGGGGGGATAAAAAACACGGGGAGCCCCAATAGTGTAATACTGCTAAAACCAGTAGCTTTATTAAGGTAAAACAAGGTACTCACATAAAAACCAGCAATAGTGTTCCTATCTCCGACGAGCGGCGAGCTCGTATTACTAACACAGCGTGTAGAGCCTGTCCCGTCCTTACGCGTGACGTCACACCGCACGTGACTTCATCAGAGGATGAAGTAATACACTATTGGGGCTCCCCGTGTTTTTTATCCCCCCTTTATCCCCCCTATTACCGAGGGAACCACCCCCTGGAATTAGGACCGTGAGGATAGGGCTCTACACCGTAGGAGGACCCCCTTAAAAAGATTCTTGGTCATATGCGCCTGCTCCATTGCCTCAAGGAGGACCCTGTGTAAAGACCCCTGGCTATATGCGTTTGCCCTATTGCCTTAAGGTAAGGGGCCATCTCTCACATGAGTGTTTTTACACGAAGCTGAGCACCGTGTGATTTAAGTCAAGCACCACGGAGCGACCGTTGCATGCCAGGACGCTATCACCATTATTTAAAATAATTAGGACTTTGCTCTACTGTCACATCTGGTGCATGCCTTACTATCCAAGGCACATTACTTAGTAATATCGCTTGTTATAGTTCTGGACAATCTCTGAACATTGCACTGGTTTACATTTATTTATTTGCTATTCTCTTCACCTTGCACCTTGTCACTTTATGTGCTACTTTGTTTGCCACTCAACCTGAGTCACATAGGCTTTTCGTTATGATTGCTGACACCATTGATTTTTTGCACATGATTACAGATATGGACGGATTATTCATTTAATGGCATTATTTATGATGAGTGTATTTTTTAGTAATATATTTTACACACCGATTTGTTTTTAGCACTGCTACTATATATTTATGAGTGTGACTTTTTATGGCAGTTGCCAACACTTCAATGTTGTTTATACCACTTTTTAGTTATTTTTTATCATTTTAAGTCCCTTGATAAGGGCGCTTAGGACTAGCGCAGCACCATTTAATATTTTTATGCCACCCCCCAATACTCCAATGCTCCCAACTTTGCAGTTTACAGATTAGCCAGAGGGTTGGGATTGTTAATGACTTCAAAAGGGGTCCCTAATAAAATTTATGAAACTTTCTCAGGTAACAGCCCGTACTAGTGACAAGAGTTCAAATTTAATGGAATTTTTAAAAGCTGTAGTAAAGTCTGTAAAGAAAAAAATGTCCACCTGCAAATTAATGTTATATTGTGCTAGTATGCACCGCTTGCTTGAATTGGTGTAAAGACGGAAAGGCTGAGTAAAGTCGATGTAAGGCAGGACAGTCCCTAAAGGCCTCTTGCTTTTCCCCATTTTTTATTGTTTTTTTCTGTTTGTCAAAAGTTTTTTGATAGCAGAAACTACCCTTGCAAACCCTCTTATGAATCTTCAATAATAGTCCACCAAGCCAGGGAGGCTCATAATTTCTACAAAGTTCTAGGAGCTTTCCATTTGTCATTTGCTTCTATCTTATTTTTATTTGGCATACCCCTTCATGGGTCCCAAATGTGCAAAAGAAGTTTTCAACAGATAACATATTTGTGGCTTCAACTTTAATCCACACTTTGCTAATCTCTTGAAGACTGTCTCTAGATGCTGAAGGTGTTCTTGAAACGAAGAATAGAAGGTATTATGTCACCCAGATAGATAAATAAATCTTTAAAAATGTAGTAATCCAGAAAATATTCCATAGCACATTGAATGGTAGCAGGTGTGTCCAAATGGCATTCAAGCAAACCCATGATAAAGGAAGTACCTAATACTGCCAACAACTCTTAATATCTAGATAAGTGATAGGCATCACATGTCATCGCTGCATTCAGTCTTTATAATTTACAAAAAAATCTGATAATGCCATCTTGACCAGGGACTCTTACCTTCTTCCATGACTTTTTCTTCTAGCTTTTATCAGCTGATTTATCATCCAAGAAAAAAATGATTATGACCACATCCCCAGTGGTGCCATCACCACATGTACCATAGCAACTGGGCGGAGAACAGACACCCCACAAGGACTCAGGAAGCATGCAAATTTGAAAAAGCCACTTAACATATAATGGTGTCAGTTCACATAATATGGGAAATTGACTAAGACCCCCAAAAAGCGATGGCATGCCTAAAAAGTCATACTTTCTTACCACAAAAATGTGAATGCATTTAAGGGATGTTGGCATTGCGTTTGTATATCACATCATACATAATCAAAGACAACTAGAAGATAATAAATGCTCTTCAACTTTCCAAACCACTTTATAGAGCTTCAGGTTGTTGTGGTATGTTTTCATTTGGGTTGTTTACCATGGGTCACTTTGCAGTAATATTTCCTAACCCATTGCTCTGCCACTGTTATGGAACTACTCTTTGTCAGACACAAATAAACAAGCTAGCAAAGCACAGTGAGAAGATACGTTCACAAATGCTAGAGAAGGCTGCTTAGCACAATAAATACTGTGTCTCTTGTGAATGACAAAACCTTGCACACTCCCAGGCCCGATAAGCAGACATAGCTCCCAACTGTCCCTCATTTGGAAATTTGGATGGACTGTCCCTCTTTTGAGACCAAATCCCTCTGTCTCTTCAGCATCAGTTGGCCCTCTTTTTGATCTGAAGTGTATATCTCTAAACAAAATGTACTATTTTGTTACCAAAACTAAACATTCCATCCAAACTCTATATTCCTGCATTTTTTTATTTTGAAAAGGCCAATATAAAGGAAAACATAGAGGTCCAAAAAGCACTTGTGGCAAACCTCCCAACTTTCTGAGATGAGGGATACCTATTAGCAAAAGTATGTAGGCATGGGACACACACCCTGCCACGCCTTTCCTAAAGGAGAATTATAAAAAAAAATGATCGGTTAGACCCACAAGTAGTTTTTTTTTATAACTACTATTCCTTTATATTGGCTTTTGAAATTTGCAAATGCAGCAATTTAGAATTTGGATGAAAGGTTTAGCACTGGGAAACACTTTTTGATAGATAAGTAGTGCATTTTATATCCAACTATATAGATCAGACCAAAATGAGGGACAAATGAGGAGGAAGGAGGGACAGAGGGGCTTTGTTCCAAATGAGGGACAGTGCCTCGAAATCAGGGGCGGTTGGGAGCTACGATTGTGGCGTGGTTTAGCCAATCATTTTCTGTATGTTAGGTCTTGTGGTCAGTGTAAACGGGAAATGTATTTTGCTTACATAAAGTGTGCTAAGAGGTGCCTCTCTTTATCATATCAGAAATTTGGGAGGTTTGAGCAGAGGTAGAGAGGGTTGTATCCTCTGGGGCCCAGCCCTTAGAAGAGCACATGCCAGACTGGTTCTCTTATAGAACAGCTGCCTATATTAATGTGCAGTCACCTGCTCTGACCTAACAGGAAAGAAGCCCATTCAGTAAGGCCTGCTTCAAAATCTGAAAGCAGGCTTCTATGAAATTGCAACCCGAGTCTATGGTTATGGATGTTTTTTTTGTCTGTAGCTTGCAGTGTGGTCATGGACACATGCTGCCAATTTCTGTGAGTCTGCATCCTGATTAGAGAAAGAACTCACATCACACAAACTGAACAGTGTCAAAGGGAGTTCTGTAAAATGAGCGCACAGCATATCCCACTGCCCATATGTTGGAGCAGGATCTGCTGTAAGGATTCCCCAAAAACAGGGTCTGACATACCAAGCAACTTAATGCACAATTCCATGTGCAGCTTAATGCACAATTACTTGTGTTGCTTCTTAATAACTCATTTGGGCCACAGCCATCCGTTGATAAACATAGCTTCGCCCAAGTGGACTCTCTGCCAGGCATATGTTTTAAACGCAGGCAGAACATGACTCAATGTACAATGCAAGATGTTCTGTATCCAGTACCTGTGAAAGCTAATTCAGATCAAATTGATCAGGTCTATGATAGATTACCAAAACAGCAAAAAGTAAGACACCAGAATAAACACGGTTTAATGTAAAAACCCATGTTATGTGCATTAAAAACCTTCATCCGTATAGAAATAAATGCCCAGGTCAATGCTGTGGAGCTTGCAAAACTTAGATTTGCAGTGCTCTACTATATGGTAATGTACTGTAACTTTATAAGTGGATCCAGCAGGGGGCAGTGCTCTATAACAAACATATATTAAATCCTGTGTTTAAGGGAATCTACTATCTAGTGCGAATTTATAGTCATTACATTTATAAGTATATATTGTAAAGGTCAGCTAAAAGTATTTCTTATGTAATCTGTACATGCCTGTTTAATAATTTCTCAAAGTAATTTTCTGTACAGTTTGCAGAATTTGTCCCAGTGGCTATCTGTATGTAAATACAGTGCCTTGAAAAAGTATGCATACCCCTTGAAATTTTCCACATTTTGTCATGTTACAACCAAAAATGTAAATGTATTTTATTGGGATTTTATGTGATAGACCAACACAAAGTGGCACATAATTGTGAAGTTGAAGGGAAATGATAAATGCTTTTCAATTCTTTTTACAAATAAATATCTGAAAAGTGTGGCGTGCATTTGTATTCAGCCCCCCTGAGTCAATACTTAGAAGCACCTGTCACTGCAATTACAGCTGCAAGTCTTTTTGGGGATGTCTCTACCAGCTCAAGAGAGTGACATTTTTGCCCATTCTTCTTTGAAAACTAGCTCAAGCTCTGTCAGATTGGATGGAGAGTGTCTGTGAACAGCAATTTTCAAGTCTTGCCACAGATTCTCAATTGGATTTAGGTCTGGACTTTGACTGGGCTATTCTAACACATGAATATGCTTTGATCTAAACCATTCCATTGTAGCTCTGGCTGTATGTTTAGGGTCGTTGTCCTGCTGGAAAGTGAACCTCCGCCCCAGTCTCGTCTTTTGCAGACTCTAAAAGGTCTTATTCTAAGATTGCCCTGTATTTGTCTTCATCAATCTTCCCATCAACTCTGACCAGCTTCCCTGTCCCTGCTGAAGAAAAGCATCCCTACAACATGATGCTGCCACTACCATGTTTCATGGTGGGGGTGGTGTGTTCAGGGTGATATGCGGTGTTAGTTTTCCTCCACATATAGTGTTTTGTTTTTAGGCCAAAAAGTTAAAAATGAGCTGTGAATCTCTGCAGCTCCTCCATAGTTACCATGGGACTCTTGGCTGCTTCTCTGATGAATGCTCTCCTTGCCTGTCAGTTTAGGTGGATGGCCATGTCTTGGTAGGTTTTCAGTTGTGCCGTATTCTTTCCATTTTCGGATGATGGATTGAACAGTGCTCCATGAGATGTTCAAAGCCTGGGATATTTTTTTAAAACCTAACAGTGCTTTAAACTTCTCCACAACTTTATCCCTGACCTGTCTGGTGTGTTCATTGGTCTTCATGATGCTATTTTTCCACTAAGGTTCTCTAATTAACCCCTGAATGCTTCACAGAACAGCTGTATTTATACTGAAATTAAATTACACACAGGTGGACTCTATTTACTAATTATGTGACTTCTGAAAGCAACTGGTTCCACTAGAGTTTAGTTAGGGGTATCAGAGTAAAGGGGGCTTCTACAAAGTATTGACTCAGGGGGACTGAATACAAATGCACGCCAAACTTTTCAGATATTTATTTGTAAAACAATTTGATAAACCATTTATCATTTTCCTTCCACTTCACAATTATGTGCCACTTTGTGTTCGTCTATTTCATAAAATCCCAATAAAATACATTTACGTTTTTAGTTGTAACATGACAAAACATGCAAAAATGACATTTATAAACTATGTCTCCTATGGGATAAGGGTCTGGTATGGATTTTGAGAGGGATCCCAGGCACAAAAAAAGAAAAAAAAAAAGGTGTAGTGTCCTCCCTTAAAATCCATACAAGACACCTATCCATGCATGCAGCCTGGCTAGCAAAGAAAGAGAGACGCAGTGAGCATGTGCTACCTCCTGTACCATACCAAGCCACATACCCTTAATATTGGGAGGGTACCTTGCAGGAGGGACCAAAGTCAGTGGCAAGGCAACTTGTCCCCTTGTCCCCATGTTAATGGAGACAAGGACCTCATTCCCACATCCCTGACCATGTTGAGGTTGGGGTCTGCAGGTGAGGGACTTATTGGAAACTGGAAGTTTCCTTTAACCAAAGAGGTCCTCAGATATCCAGCCCTCCCCCTAAATGAATGAGTAATGGGTATATAGTGTCCTGTGTTACTCTTTCACAAAAAATAAATACATAAACAAAAACACCACACCTTGCATGTCCTAAGTTGTTATTTAAAAAAAACAAATGTAATAAACAATACCCCACAATGTAAATCCAGCGTCACTCACGCTGTCCATTGATATAGATCCCTCATCAATCATGATAAATGGTGTCTCTATGGCATGGCAACCCGTGCCAAGATGGTAGAGGGTATGTTTTAGACCAGAGGTAGGCAACCTTGTCACTCCTTGTTGAAACTACAAGTACCATCATCCCCTTTCTCTTGGGAGTCATGCTTGTGGCTGTCAGTTTTTAGAGTGCCTCTTGGGACTGGAGTTCCGAGGTTGCCTACCCCATTCTAGACCAAGGTGGGCTGGTGCTGCAGTGAAACTCAAGCATCTGGCTGAACTGTCTAGCAGCAAAAACACTTGTTATTGTGCATTTCTGTAAGCTCAATATTTTTTCTAAATGTACATAACTCTATTACTAATTTTTTCATTATTCCTATCAAAGAATTATGGTATAACACAGGTCAAAGGGCAACCATGCATTTGACTGTAAACCAATCAAGTAGTGCAGAATGTATTTATTTTACTAAATTCATAGTAAAGTATATATTCGTTTTAACATTGCTATAACAAAAACACATTTTTCAACTGTATGCAGAGAGTATACAAAGTCAACCCCTGATATGTTTGCATAATTATCAATAATTTACAGTATTTGTATGTCTAACACCATTTGTATATAGGCGTATAATAAGAGGTCTTACATTTTTATAGGATGCGATAGAGAGGAAGTTGTGCTTGGCTAAATCCAGCTGTTCTTTTTCACTTTAATGATCTATACCAGTAACCTCCCTAAACTTGTGTGGATTGAGTTGGGGGATACAAGAAATCACTGTGCAGGGCTTTGGCAGCCTTCCCAGTTAAATGACTGTTACTGTGACTTGTCTACCATATAGTTCACAAGTAGTGCTCTGGTGTATGCAGGGAGACTGAACTGTACAATGTAGGCCTTGTATCCTAGTAACGCTCATCTATTCATGACTTGCTAGAGCACACATTGTTAACCTCTATACTAAATTCCTCACGTACACAGAAACTGGCAGGGAGGTCAGTCCTAAAGGCCTCACACAAAACCAAAGTCAGCAAACAAAGTGAGAGTTTTAACGTGTCTGTGATTAACAGCCAATGTATGACAAGGTAAAACACAAAAAGCCTCTTATTGATGTAATTTAAAAAAAAAGTCAGCATCGCATACAATATCTGATTCATTTTACCTAAACTAATAAACCAGACCCCAAACAAAAAGGGCTTTGTACTAAGAAAAAAAAAAATAATGTAAACAGTAAAACTTGCCATTCATTTGGTAATTGGTTTAAAATTATGTCCATCTTATGTGTTTTCTTCACCATTACAGTTGGAGCATTGCAGAGAAATGTGTGTTTTAGTAGGTAATTATTGTGAAGCTGTACATTTATAATACAAGCAAAGACAGATTTGAAGAGGAAATGTAAAATACACATTGCTATTAAGATTAGCCATTTTTCTAGGAAAAAAAAACTAGGCTTGCTTTTGTTCTCTGTTGCTTCATATATGATGATGTATTTATAACGTATGGATGTCAGCAACCTAGCCACTTTAATGTCATTGCACATGCAGAGAAGATCTCAATGTTCCCACCTTATACTGGCCAAACACACAGCTATTTTCTATAAATTTCAATGCAACTATGGATAAACAGGTCAAGGCATCCTGCCACTAGTAAGTTCTGTTAAATATATTTATTGAGTTTTCACAAAAGAAAAAATAAAATGATACAATACATGGATACATAGCATACATCAGAAGAGCTTTGCTATATGATAAAAAAATAAATAAATACATTAAAAAATAAAATAATTTTAGAGTTATCTTACAACCACGTTTACTATGCACTAGTTGGAATAATAGATGTAAGATTAGAGAGATAAATCAAGACTAAGTATCCATAGTAATTTAGGAAATAATAATAGAAAAGGAGAAGAGGAAAGATAAAGATGGAAAGAAGGAAAGAAGGAAAGAGAGTTTCCCGGGACGGTGTTCCAGCCCCCATTAGGTATATAAGTATAATACATATTTCAGTAGTAAATATGACATATAACTTAGTGTGGTAACAACAGAGATTGGTCAAAATGTGTAGGGAGGTAGTTTTTAACCCATGGTTGCCATATTTTGCGAAATTTATTTATTTTATTTTCTTCAATAGCTGTCATCTTAGCATATAAAAGTGCTCTGTTCATTCTGTGTTTGGCTTCAGCAAGAATTAGCTTTTGGGACTTCCATGCCTTAGCAATCATTTGTTTAGCTGCAGTACTAAGTTGGATAAACAATTGGAATTGAGTATGGGTGAGTATTGTGGGTTTAAGGTTTAGGAGTGCCATTGCAGGATCTGGAGGAATTGTGATTTCTAGGGCTTTAGAAGCCATAAGAAATATATTCTTCCAGAATTCTTCAACTACAGGGCACTGCCACCATATGTGGAATTGTGTTCCTGCTGTGTCACATCCTCTAAAGCAATTAGGTGAATATGTGGGGACAAATGTAGCTATTCTAGCTGGTACAAGGTACCAACGTGCTAGAACCTTGTAATTAATTTTACAGCAAAACAGTTTGGAGAGGAAGTTTTGGTGGCTGACCATATATTTGACCAATCTTGTTTATCAAACACTCGATTCATATCCTGTGCCCATTTAGTTGTGTATGAGGGTAGAAACTCACTAGATATCACATTAAGTTGGTAATATAATATTGAGATAAGTCCTCTAATGTGAGGATCGCTTATACAAATCCGCTCGATTTGAGTCATTTGATTAAGAGTTGAGCCTGTACTAAGAAGTGGTTCATAAAAATTTTTAATTTGTAAATATCGGAATATTTCAGTTTTAGGTAACCCAAAGGTTTCACATAGTACAGGAAAGGTATAAATAGCTTTAGTCGAGGAAAGATTGTATAAATGAGTCAGGTTCGTAGAGGTCAGTGTAGAGAATGATCTTGGGAATTTCCAGGCAGGATAAAAGGCTGGATTATTAAGAAATGAAAGCAAGGGATTATGTGTTGATTGAAGATTATGTGCAAATTTACATTTATCCCATACTGCTAGGGTCTGTTTCGTGATAGGATTAGAAAGATTTATTCTATCAGCAGGACAGAGCCAAAACATATTTGCCACTGAGATAGGGTCACTTTCCACCGATTCAATAGCTACCCATAGGGGAGCTTCTACAGAAGTATGATACTTGGGAATAAGTGCTATCTGTGCAGCGTCAACCACTTACTGACCGGCCACTGTATATATACGTCATTTTTTTGAAGATGGATATCTCGGTAACGGCAGCAGCTGCTGCCACAACCGAGGTATCCATCTTTAGGGCCGGCGGCTCTGTACACGATAATGGTGGTCTCAGCGGTGGGTTCGCCGCAAGATCACCGTTATCAGCGGCGGGAGAGGTGCCACCCCCCCTCCCGCCGCTCTCCCGCGCCTTCCGCCGCTTACCGGAGCCGTCGGTAGCGACGGAGGTGATCGGGTCCTTTCCCTTCTTAGGTATGCAGATGAGTGAGGCTAAGATGGCCCCCACCCGTCTCCATACCATGTGACGGCTGAAGCGACGTCATTACGTCGGCTCCGCCCACTTGTCTTAAAGGCACAATTTTTTTTGTGTCATTTTTTTAAACGACTTTTTTTTTTTTTTTTGCATTAAAGTCTAAATATGAGATCTGAGGACTTTTTGACCCCAGATCTCATATTTAAGAGGACCTGTCAGGCTTTTTTCTATTACAAGGGATGTTTACATTTATTCCTTGTAATAGCAATAAAAGTGATCCAATTTTTTAAAAAAAAAAAAGTGAAAAAATAAATAAAATAAAGTAAAATAAATAAGAAAAAACATTTTTTTTTTTAAAAGCGCCCTGTCCCGACGAGCTCGCGCGCAGAAGCGAACGCATACGCAAGTAGCGGCCGCATATGAAAACGGTGGTCAAACCACACATGTGAGGTGTCGCTGCGACCGGTAGAGCGAGAGAAATAATTCTAGCCCTAGACCTCCTCTGTAACGCAAAACATGCAACCTGTACAATTTTTTAAACGTTGCCTATGGAGATTTTTAAGGCTAAAAGTTTGACGCCATTCCACGAGCGGGCGCAATTTTGAAGCGTGACATGTTGGGTATCAATTTACTTAGTGTAACATTATATTTCACAATATAAAAAAAAAATTGGGCTAACTTTACTGTTGTCTTATTTTTTTATTCAAAAAAGTGAATTTTTTTCCAAAAAAAGTGCGTTTATAAGACCGCTGCGCAAATACGGTGCAAAAAAAAGTATTGCAATGACCGCCATTTTATTCTCTAGGGTATTAGAAAAAAAACAACATATAATGTTTGGGGGTTCTAAGTAATTTTCTAGCAAAAAAAAACAGTTTTAAACATGTAAACACCTAAAATCCAAAACGAGGCTGGTCTTAAAGTGGTTAAAGTAGGAGGAAAAGTTGGGCAGTAACAAACCACCACTGAATTTATTAGGGTAAAGCGTGGATTTAGGTATACGAGGTTTGGTGGTACCCCAAATGAAGGACATAACTCTACGTTGAGTAAGTCTAAGAAAGTAAGATGGTAAAGATATAGGGAGTACCCTAAATAAATAGAAGAATTTCGGCAAGATTGACATCTTTACCGCATTAATCCTTCCCAACCATGACAATGAAAGAAGAGCCCATTGTTTCAGGAAGCCAGAAATTTGTTTTAGGAGGGGTAAGTAATTTGTCGCAAAAATATCTTTAAGGGAGATTGTAAGTTTTATTCCTAAGTATGGAAGCTGCTTTGGAACCCAAGTAAAGGGTAAGGAAGTTTGTGCCTGCTGAAGTTCTAATTGAGATAAGGAAATATTTAATGCATTTGATTTTGTTGGATTAACATGTATTCCTGAGATTTGGGCAAAATTATCTAGTGTTTTTAGTAGATTAGGGGTGGATATATGGGGATGGGACAAAAATATGAGAATGTCATCCGCAAAGAGACATAGTTTATGGTGATAACCACCTAGTTCTATATCTTTAATATCAGGATTGGTTCTAATAAGGTGTGCCAGGGGTTCTATTATTAGGGCAAAAAGTAGTGGGGAAAGAGGGCATCCTTGTCTAGTTCCTCTTTTGATATCAATCATTGTTGACTTATAGCCTGCATATTTGATATATGCTCTAGGATTATTGTATAAGGAGGAGACCAAGGGTAAAAAATAGTTTCCAAATCCCCATTTACGAAGGGCATATTCCATATAAGGCCATGTAACAGAATCTAATGCTTTCCTTATGTCTAAGGATACAAGGCAAGCTGGGATTCGTCTGGTTTTAGCCGCATGGATAAGTAAGAGTGCTCTCCTAATATTATCACCAGCCTGGCGTTTAGGCATAAAGCTTGTTTGGTCTTTATGGATTAGATCAGTTTTTCTCAACTCCAATCCTCAAGGCGCCCCAACAGGTCATGTTTTCAGGCTTTCCATTATTTTGCACAGGTGATTTGATCAGTTTCACTGCCTTAGTAATTACCACAGCCATTTCATCTGAGGGAAATCCTGAAAACATGACCTGTTGGGGCGCCTTGAGGACTGGAGTTGAGAAACACTGGATTAGATGACCAATAATATTATTCAATCTAGTGGCCAAAATTTTAGCTATTAATTTTATATCAAGATTGAGGAGGGATATAGGATGATAGTTAGTCCAAGAGGTGGAGTCAGAATGTGGTTTGGGGATCATTGCTATTATAGAGGTGAGAGTCTCCGTTCTAAATGAGTTACCCTTAAGGATCGAATTGAAGGCTTTAGTTAAGACAGGTGTTAAGATATATGCAAATTGTCTATAATATGTTGCCGAGAATCCATCTGGGCCTGGTCTCTTACGTAATTTTAAAGATTTTATTGCGTTAAGGACTTTAGTATCTGTAATTGGACATTCAAGAAGATCTTTTTGTTGCTGATCAATATTAGGTAGCGTGATATTGGAAAACAGGGTATCTGTTTTAGTTTTATCAAAATTCGGGGCAGAAGAATATAATTTAGATAAATTAGAACGAAAAATTTCAAGTATTTTCACTGGGTTACTAGTGTATGATTCCTGGGCTACTTTCAATCTGATAGGTGTTATGTATATGTTGTGAATTTTTTAAAATTCTGGCCATAGGTGTATCAGGTTTATTTGCCCTGCGATATTGAACATACTGGCGTTTACTTATAAGCTTATCTGCAGAATCAGTAAGAAAGAGATCTAGATCCAGGTGGGTTTTTTCTAGTTTAGTACTGTTAGTAGCATTTGGGGAGGTTTGAAAAGTTTGATGACAGTCATTAAAGGTAGATTCAAGTTTTGCAAACAGCAGTTTGCGTTCTCTTTTAAGGTTAGTTGCTTGTTGTATCAGTCTACCCCTAATGACTACCTTGTGCGCCTCCCATAATGTAATAGCAGAGACATCGCCTGTATCATTAGATTTTAGGTAATCAGAAAGTGCTTTTTCAATCACAACACGATGAGAAGGATGGGTCAGTATTGAATCATTTATACACCAAGTGGTATCGTGTGATCTAGGAACTGCGGAGGCAATGGTAATGAATACTGCACAATGGTCTGTCCAAGGAAAAGGAATGATTGTGGATGATATGATTTCTGGTAGCATACTTGACGGAATAAGAATATGATCTATTCGTGAAAAAGAGTTATGCGGATAAGAATAATGGGTGAAGCGCCTACTAATAGGGTTCATTTCTCGCCAAGTATCTACCAGGCTATGAGTGGTAAGTAGATGTTGAAAAGTTAGGTTTATTGAGTTTGTGGCAGGTCCAGGGGGAGATTTATCCAAGAACGGGAAAATAGTAGCATTAGAATCCCCACAAATAACAACAGTACCAAACTTATGTACTTCTATAAGTTGAAAAAGGTGAGATAAGAAAGCAGTTGGGCGTTTATTAGGGGCATAATAAGACACAATAGTAATAGGATTATCAGAAATAAATCCTGTTAGGAGAACATATCGTCCTTCAGGGTCTGTTATTTTTGATACAAGGTTAAACAGAGTGGAAAGGTGAAAACCAATGAGGGTTCCGCGCTGTTTAACCGTAGCAGAAGCAGTATAGAATTGTGGATATGAAAGAAATTTGGGATAATCTTTATCAGTAAAATGCGTTTCCTGCAAACATATAATATTAGCTTTCTTCATAGCAAAAGAGCGTAAAGCCTTAGTTCGCTTATGTGGAGTATCAAACCCCTGTACATTCAATGACAAGATATTTATAGGAGCCATAAATCAGCGAATGTGAATATTATAGCATAACAAGCAGAGTACACACCGAGAGCCAGGATCACCAACCCGAGAGTCAGGAGGGAATAGTAAATATTAAAGAAAGAAGCAATAGAGTAAAAAAAGAAAAAAGGAGAGAAGAATCGAGCAAACCCAATATGAAGACAATTTAGCAATATATAAAGGCTAAATAATATGGTATAGGAGCATCTCAGGAGAGTTTTTAGAACTCCCTGAGAAGGTCCAGGACCACGAAGAAAGACCCCCATAACAATGGTAGGAGTCCTTAGGTGGTATGAAGGGCAACAAGAAATTCCTAAGGGATGTATAACATCGGAGAACTACAGGAACTATTCCATTGCTATCATGGAAAAATTTTGTTAAAATTGTTACAAAAAAAAGAAGATAAAGTTCAACAACTGAGAGGAAAAAAAAATAATATAAAATTTTTTTTTGTAACTATAACATTAGCATGTAGCCATAACTCATTTTAGTCATGAATACGGCCAGTTAATTAACTCTGTCAGCATGCAGTGCTGGAAAAAAAGTAGGACAAATAACTAGTCTGGCTTAGAGTGTCAGTCCATTGAATCCTCATTGTTCGGTGGTGAATGTTTGTATCGACCTCGCTTATTAAGATTTTGGTGGGAAGATGTGGAATAGCTGGGTTATGGGTCCTTATTTTTCTGTGTAGAATGAAAGGCTGGGCGTCTGTGAGACTGGTCTTTAGGTATGACTGCTTTGGCTAGACCCATATCAAATAGGGCTGACTTCAAGTCCTCTGAAGAGCGACAAACATATTTTGTTTCCAGATGAGTAAATCTGAGACAAAAAGGAAATCCCCATTGATAGGAAATTTGATTTCTCTGAAGTATCTGCAGTTGAGGTTTAAGTGAATGTCTCTTTGTAACTGTTAGTGGGGACAAATCTGTGAAAAGTTGATAGGCATTGCCCTGAAAGCTGAGAGATTCTCTACCTCTGGCAGCTGTTAGTAACTGTTCTTTGGTTCTGTAGTAGTGCAATTTGGCTATTATATCCCTCGGGGGACCATTTATTTTGCGTGGAGCTAACGCTCTGTGCACTCTATCCATTTCGAGCCTGTCAATAGGGGTTCCAGGTAATAATTCTTGAAAGAGCGCCGTGATATTAGCCTGCAGGTCTAGAACAGATTCAGGGATTCCCCTCATATGCAGGTTCGATCGACGATCTCTATTCTCTTGGTCCTCTAAACAAGTCTGTAATGTAAGGTTTTCCTCTTTTAGTATCATCATCTCAGACATGTAGTTCTGTGTAAAGTTATCAATTTCATCAACCCTCAGTTCTAAGTCAGCTGTTCTTTGACCTAATTCTCTAATTTCTTTAGTCAGTTTGTCAGTTATATGATCAAGTCTGTTTGAGGGCTTTCTGAAGCATATGTTCAATTTTTTTGAAAATGTCAGACTGTGTAGCAGCTTGTAATTCACAATTTTCATATTCAGGCTCAGACTCACCATTAGTTGCCTGTGTCTTTTGACTGTGAGGTAAAGATTTTTTAGTGAATGCACCGCTGCGCTGTGAGGGAGAGGATGCCGCCGCCATTCCAGCCGCAAGCCTGTGTGCCGTTTCCTTCGTTTTACCTGTTTTAATTTTCGTTTTAGGAGCTCTCAGGACCATTGTCAATAAAGCTGACAGTATTAGGTAGGATTTTCTGTAGTTTTGAGTTATTTGCCGCTTTTCTGGGACCTATAGTCCTCCGATGAAAACTCCCGAGGAGCGGAGCTCTAAGGTAACATTACCGTCACCTCAGGCTGCCACGCATGCGCTACCACTAGTAATTTCATTCATAGCTGTAAAATAACAAAAACTGTAGGTGGTAGGTCAGGTTATCTTGATCTGTTTGATTGTTTTTTGGATTTAAGGCTTCCTCAACGTGGTTGAAGCCCAATTCCAACCAAAAGTTTTGAATATGACTTTAGCAATTTGGATAAAAACAAAAATGTGAGGACTGAGTGAAAGAAGAGTTAGAATTTCTGACAATGGGGGTGTATATGAAAGCCGTGTGCCATCAGTAGAGGCGCACTGCGAGTCAAAACCCACATTTCCATATTTATGGTGCGCCAATTAATGTATGAACTGGTGCAGTGCCTTGTTCTCAGTAAATCACCCCCAGTGTTTACTTTGCTGTCCTTGCTTTGCTGTCCCCATGTTGACCATACTCCTCCATTTTTTTCATGGGCATAGCAATTAAGAGAAAATTTCCCTAATCGTGTCACAGTGAAATAAAAATCCAATACAAGTTTTAAGTTTTCCATATGTCATTCAAAAGTAAAAAAACGATTTTGTCTGAAGTTAAAGCCCAGCTTCATCCCCACTGAAAGGAACAATTTTTCTTTTTTTTTTTGACCTTATAAAATTACAGAAAGATTTCCTTGGGTTGTTGATATTAAGCAAAGCAAAGGCAAACTTCTTTGTCACTTCCTTACAATAATTACCATCTTCTACTTTCCAGACAGCCCTCTACCTGCTCCTCTAATAGCTTTCTTAAAGTGTATCTAAACCCAAAATCAAAAATGTAATATATTGTAGCTTAAAAGTCCTTACATTGGTTACATTGATTTATTTTAATGCTTTTTTTCTATATTTTTATCCGGTAATTCTGCAAATAACATGCTTCATGGAGAGATTAGTGGTTTACAAAAGGAAGATAACATTGAGTTCAGCTCACAGGAAGTGACAAGGACACTGCATTTCTGGCAAGATCAACAAGTATTTTCTGTACTTGCAGAACATGTTCTTAATCTAAAACAGAAAACTTTTGCAGCCAATACATCTAAAGACTGCATTATAATAGAACTTTTTCACTTACCTGTAAAATCTTTTTTTCTCAGTACTGCAAAAGACACAGGCATAGTCATAGACAATTGAACGTAGCTGTATATAACCCTGTCATCTATCTATGTCCTGTACTGTACGAATGAAAGAAAATATAATTTTCTTGGAGTACAGTACAGGACACATTTGTCCTGTTTACCATCAAAAGTGAAAGTAAAAGAAAATCACAAGTTTTGGGTTGACATCAGAACACAAATCGAGGGGAAATCTTACACCAGTTTTGGTGACCCTGGTGAAACACTGGGATTCCCTCAATTTGGAAGGATTTTTACTCTCACTTCCTGTTTTGGCTATGGGACAGGAAGTGAAGGGAAATTCCCCCAATTAGACCGAGATGGCAAAAAAAAAAAGAAAAACTGGACTATCCAAAATGAAAAAAGAAAAGTTTTGCCTTTAGCTACACTTTAAGTCAATGCCTCCTAAAAGTTTGCTCTTATCTTCTGAATGGAAGAACCATTTTGAAAACAATTTTTAAAAAAGTGCAATAAAGGTGATTCTGGAAAGTGGTGCTAATTACAGAGTACACTCTGCAGGGCCCTGCTGTCTTCGCCTTCTGATTTGCTAAACATAGGCAAGTAAAACTGGCTTGTAATGCCGCGTACACACAAGCAGACTTTTCGACCGGACTGGTCCGACGGACCGAATCCGGCGGACAATCCGACCGTGTGTGGGTTTCATCGGACCTTCAGCGTACTTTTTCTGTCGAAAGTCTGACAGAATTTAGATTTGGAACATGCTTCAAATCTTTCCGCCATAACCCTGCCAGTCCCAGTTCCTATCGAGAAATCCGCTCGTCTGTATGCTAGTCCGACAGATAAAAAAACGACGCGTGCTCAGAAGCAAGTACGACACGGAAGTGCTTGGTCTGGTAAAACTAGCGTTCATATTGTAGCTAGCACATTCCTCACGCTGCAAATTCTGTGATCGTTCAATGCAGCGCATTAATTGTCTTCTTTAAAATACTAGAAGGACAAAGTTGTTTTGCTGCTCATATTCACACAGAGTTCTCACAAACTGATTTCTGGATTATTTCTCTTTGATATTGTATTTTTTAAAAGCCCCGTGTCCATACTAATGTTTACACATTTGTTTTTTGGGGTCATCTTTTATTATTTTTTATTTCAAGATATTTTTTTAGGACTGTTACAAAATTATTTTATAGTCATCTCTCTCTCTCTCTCTCTCTCTCTCTCTCTCTCTCTATATATACACTACCGTTCAAAAGTTTGGGGTCACATTGAAATGTCCTTATTTTTGAAGGAAAAGCACTGTACTTTTAAATGAAGCTAACTTTAAACTAGTCCTAACTTTAAACAAATATACTCTATACATTGCTAATGTGGTAAATGACTATTCTAACTGCAAATGTCTAGTTTTTGGTGCAATATCTACATAGGTGTATAGAGGCCCATTTCCAGCAACTATCACTCCAGTGTTCTAATGGTACAATGTGTTTGCTCATTGGCTCAGAAGGCTAATTGATGATTAGCAAACCCTCGTGAAATCATGTTCACACATCTAAAAACAGTCTAGCTCCTTCCAGAAGCTACAAAACTGACCTTCCTGTGAGCAGATTGAGTTTCTGGAGCATCACATTTGTGGGGTCAATTAAACGCTCAAAATGGCCAGAAAAAGAGAACTTTCATCTGAAACTCGACAGTCTATTCTTGTTCTTAGAAATGAAGGCTATTCCATGCGAGAAATTGCAAAGAAATTGAAGATTTCCTACAACGGTGTGTACTACTCCCTTCAGAGGACAGCACAAACAGGCTCTAACCAGAGTAGAAAAAGAAGTGGGAGGCCGCGTTGCACAACTAAGCAAGAAGATAAGCACATTAGAGTCTCTAGTTTGAGAAACAGACGCCTTACAGGTCCCCAACTGGCATCTTCATTAAATAGTACCCGCAAAACACCAGTGTCAACATCTACAGTGAAGAGGCGGCTGCGGGATTTTGGGCTTCAGGGCAGAGTGGCAAAGAAAAAGCCATATCTGAGACTGGCCAATAAAAGAAAAAGATTAAGATGGGCAAAAG
Source organism: Lithobates septentrionalis (assembly GCA_037952835.1). NCBI lineage: Eukaryota > Metazoa > Chordata > Amphibia > Anura > Ranidae > Lithobates > Lithobates septentrionalis. Next base: position 260,914 of record JBBDGP010002691.1, on the reverse strand, counting down.
AACACAGACATTGGACAGAGGAAGACTGGAAAAAAGTGTTGTGGACGGATGCCAAGGGTGTGCAATGCTGTAATTGCTGCAAAAGGAGGATTCTTTGATGAAAGCAAAGTTTGATGTAAAAACAATGTTATTTCAAATACAAATCATTATTTCTAACCTTGTCAATGTCTTGACTCTATTTTCTATTCATTTCACAACGTATGGTGGTGAATAAGTGTGACTTTTCATGGAAAACACAAAATTGTTTGGGTGACCCCAAACTTTTGAACGGTAGTGTATATATATATATATATATATATATATATATATATATATATTTTTTTTTTGGTGTAAACTTACCACAAGAACCTTTTTTTTTTTGGTGTAAAGTTACCACAAGAACATTATATATATATTTTTTTGGAACCTCAAGGAGGCTGTTGTCCCTTGTTAATTTGACATTGTCTTTTAAAAATGTATTTTAATAAAACCACATAGGTTAGTATTTTCTGAAAATAAAATATCCATTTATTCTGGTTGACAAAATAAAGATGAAGTCAACGCTGGAGAAACTTTTGGAACTTGTGAAGCCTTTTGGCCCCAGGGCACACATCAAGTCTATGGAAAAGTCTTTGGGGGGGCTCTTGAGGAAGTTTGTAGCTTCTCTCATGAGGCGCAGTGATGCCTCCTCTGTCACCGTCCCCCTTCTGGGCCTTTTTGTATGAAGGCGGAGGGGAGGCACCTGCGATTGTGTGAGGCTCCTACTGCGCCCGACCACTTCCTGGCTGACACTTTCCACACCTTCCTCCTGGCTGAGCTCATCATGTGTATAAAAAAGGGACATAGTTTTAGTTTTTGGTTCATCAATCACACACAATTTTCAGCTTATAACTTGCAAATTCAATGTTAATACATATAAAAGAGTATCATTCTGACAGCAGCATTTTTTCAAGCTGGTGACAAACATTTTTGGCCACTATTGTCAATTGATATGTAGACATAATTTTTTGGATCAAATCCTTAATAGGTAATCAATTAGAACATCTAGTTAACATCATTAATATTAGGACACTAAATATGTCTAAAAATAATATACCTGGCTCCAGATGGTCGCATCCGGTTCTTCCAGGATGGAAGTCCCAGGTTGGTCCTCATCAGCCTCTGCTGGGGTGGAGGGAAGGGTGGAGGGAAGGGTCGAGGGAAGGGTGGAGGGAATGGTCGAAAGTGATTCCCTGGCTTCAGTCTGGTCATCAAGAAAATGTAGTTTTTCAAAGTACCACAGCCTGGGTACATACACATCAGCTGCTGATGCTCCTGATCTCAGGGAAGTCTGGATCTTGTTATGCTCCCTCCTATACATATTTCGCAAGATCCAAATTTTCTTTTCCAAAATCTCCACAGTTGCTTATGGGATGAAAGTCTGCACAAATGCCAGAAGTCTCTCCAGCGTTAACTTCCTTACTGGTTTAATGTAATATTGAGGGCGTTTGACCTCCCACAGATTCCTCATCTCCCTGTACTTCTCAATAAATGGTATCAGAAATTCAGGGTCCTTAAACTTGTTATTCATTTTTGCTGTAACACAATACACAAGACAAAAACACTAATGTCAGCCTAAACTCACATAATCTTATCCCAAACATAAGTATCACTCTTTAAGCAGTATAGGCCGCTACAAAGTAAAGAAAATTTACCTTCGTTTCGGACGCTCGTAACTTCACTCGCTCTGCGCACAGAACGTACGTACAGCATATGCGTGTCAGCTTTATATACACTGTGCTTGCATGAAATTCCGCCTGTGTCGACCGCCCATGACGTTCTTTTTCATGAATATTCTCCGCCCCTTCTCTCTACGGTGCTCAGTAGGAGTAACAATGGCGGAGACACAGCAGGTGTGTACTAACTCCAGTAACGAGGAAAGCCCGGAGCCCGAAATGTCCCGATCCAGGAAGAGGAGATTTAAGGCCTCCAATATGGCCTTTGAAGAGATGGTGGAGATGGTAGCAATTGTGCAGAGAAAAGATTATGATGGGAAGCATGGACCGTACCCAGCCTAATTTACGAAAGGCAAAAATAATGTCCAAAGTGGTGAAGACCCTGCATCAGAATTTTGGGGTACGATGCTCTAAAGACCAGCTGAGGAAACGATGGTCCAACCTTAAATCGAGGGAGAAGTTCTTAAAAAAAGTAAGTACTTGTCGTGTATTTCCTATTCTGATTATTAACTTGCATGCTGCTCCATGTGCTTTTCTTTACTGTACAGTTTTAATCGTTATTCATCCATTGAAATATCATTCGTAGGAACATTGTTAGCAAGTATATACGATGTATTTAGTTGATACAGGGTTGAACCAACATTTTGGTCTTGGGAAATTTGTCTTATTAAAAGAAGTTTAGGACATTGTTGTCTAGATGTCTTTGAAACTAGAATGAATAGCAAATTTCATTCAGTGGAATGTAAGGAGAAGACACTCAGCAGCTGTTTACACGTCTGGACTCAGGAGCACTAGTGTGGGACAGCAAAATACATTTTTTAGGGTAACCCACACAGGTGCTCCAGTGGATACTTGTTGGGGTGTCTCTATCTGTGAATTGTGGCCAAAAAAGGTAAGTATTCTGGCTTGTTTCAAAGGGAATTTTAATCATGTCGTTAACTTGGCCCTCTGCCCAAACAGACAATTGTACACCACTTCAATACAATGTTTCATATTCCTAATCCTGGACTCAAATATCTGTGTGCTAAGTATACCTTTTGTTTTTTTGTTTGTTTTGTTCTCATAGGGGAGAAAAGACTCAGGCAACCTGATCCCAGGGACCCCAACCTCGCCTGCTGGATTGGGAAATCAGCCCAAGCCCCACCAAGGATGTGGAGGAAGGAGCGGTGGAGGAAGTGGGCGACATGGGCACCCCACCAGGTGAGTGTCTGACACCCCAGCATCTGGTAATCTATGTATGCCTGCATATTTCTAAATACATTTTTTTACATCAATTTTAGGTGATATTCTGGTTCTGGAAGGGGAAGAGGTGGAACCAGTTCCAAGCACCAGCGCCTCCCCCCGAGGATGTTGACGAAGGAGAGGTGGAGGAAGTGGGTGACATGGGCACCCCACCAGGTGAGTGTCTGACACCCCAGCTTCTGGTAATCTATGTATGCCTGCATATTTCTAAATACATTTTTTTCATCAATTTTAGGTGATGTTCTGGTTGTGGAAGGGGAAGCATTTACAATGGACAGCGCCCAAAGATTGATTGGCCAGATCATGGCCTGGAATATTGATGCCATGTGCAATACCATTGCCATCATGCGTAACCAGCTGGACAATATGCAGCAGGAAATGAAGAACATGATCGATGTTTTGGGGAGAATCTAATCCCTTTTTCCAAAATAAAACATTGATCATGTTCTTCATTTCCTTTTTTGCTGACCCCATTCTGGGCTTTGACTTTTAAAAATTTTAACATATTAATATTTAATATATTTAATATATTAATATTAATAATATATTCAATTTTTAATTGTAATAAAGCCTGTTTGTTAAAAAAAAATACAAAAAAAGAGACCTGTTTCTAAAAAAATAAATAAATAAAAAATATATAAAAAAAGTGAGGCCTGTTTGTGCAAAAAAAAACCTAAAAATAAAAAAAAATGAAAATAATTTTAAAAAACAAAAAAAAATATTGTTTGAACAAAAATATATATATATATATATATTTTAAATCCAAAAAAAATCCTAAACGCACATGTGAATGTGCACAGATTAAAAATTATGTTTTAATCAACAAAATGTGTGGCTTCTTCTTTCAATGCTCAATACCATTTTTAAACGACGGGCGCTTTGGGGGGCCAAGCCAGTACGGCCAGTATCCAGGCCCTTCAGAGGATTCTCTGTAAGTCCGGCCTCAGGCTCAACAGATGCAAGATAATTGCTTGAATGTTTGCGTAAATAATTGTGCAGGATGCAACACGCTAGGACAATGTGATTAAGTTTGTAGTCCGCCATGTGGATGGCTGTCTGAAACAGGCGGAACCGGCTGGCCATTATCCCGAAGGCATTCTCCACAACTCTTCTCGCTCTGGCCAGCCAGAAGTTAAAAACCCTCCTCTCCGGGGTGAGGGTCCTTTGGGGGAATGGCCTCATCAGATGCTTGCCCAGACCGAAGGCTTCATCTGCAATGAAGACAAAGTGGAGTCTTTCCACGTTATCCACATCAGGTGGCAATCCCAGGCCACCACCCTGGAGACGCTGGTAGAACTCCGTCTGGGCGAAGACTCCTCCATCCTCCATCCGGCCATTCTTCTCCACGTCCACATACAGAAATTCATATTGTGCGGACACCACCGCCATTAACACAATACTATTAAACCCCTTATAATTAAAATAGTATGACCCCCGAATGGGGTGGTGGCACGATGTGGACGTGTTTCCCATCTATAGCCCCTCCACAGTTGGGAAAGTCCCAACGGGTGGTAAAATGGGATGCCACAGTCTGCTATTCCTGTGGCATTGAAGGAAACCGGGGAGTCAAACAAGAAAAAAAATATAAATACTTTTGCACATAACATTGCAAGCACATTACACAAAAAACATTCTTGCCCAGCATCAGTATAACATTAATTTTAAGTATTATTTAAAAGACTAAAATTTAAGGCCCACTTATCAGATTCCTCACCCCCACTGATGGCCCATTGATAATGTTTTTTTTGTGGGGGGATTATAAAGCAATTTAAGGACACACAGACCATTTGGATACATTTTAGGGGGGGGTTATAAATCAATTTGAGGACACACAGACCATTTGGATACATTTTAGGGTAAAGCACTACAATGGAGATCACAAAATACATTGTTAATTAAGTGACTAGACTAGGTGGATATGGGCCCAGCATAGCATGCTGGGGAGGTTAGTGAAGGCAAATATGCATGCAGGACAAAAAAGAGCATTAAAAAATTACAGCATGCATGAGGACAAAGGGGACATTCACAGCATATTGCAATCATGGTAATTAGTGTTTGAGTAAAGAAATACATTACATTAGCAAACATTAAATACAATAAAATGTGATGTTAAAGGATAAAAATTATCATATTACCATAATATAATCCTTCTGCAGGACCTGGATGATGGCATAATGATCCCCAGAGCCTGGGGGGAGATGCCTGTAGAGAACTTAAGGTCCTGCAGGCTTCTCCCCATCGCCAAGTACCGCAACGTGGCGACTAGCCTCTGCTCCAGAGTGATGGCTTGCCTCATGCAGGTATCCTGCCTGCTGATATAAGGGGTCAGCAAAGCCAACAAATGGTGAAAAATGGGGTCCGTCATCCTGAGAAAGTTCCTGAAATCCTCACGATTATTCTCACGGATCTCACGGAGCAAAGGCATGTGAGATAATTGGTCACGCTGGAGCAACCAATTCTTCGTCCATGAACTCCGCGCCCTGTTCATGGACTGGGCTTGGGCTGAAGAATGAACTTCTGCACCAAGCACATACAATGCACGAGCTCTACGACGAGTACATACACGCAACATGGCTTCAAAATGGTCGGCTGGTCAGAACGCACTTAACAGAATGCACTGAAGAACAGCAAGGCCTGTGAAGAGCGAGCTGAAAATCAGCAACGAGCAGACAATAACACACTGATAAATCAATGCGAACTGACTACACGCACTGAAAAGCAGATACAAACCTCACAAGCACAAACTGAACAACAGTTAAACGATCTGAAAAACACGAGTCTGAAAAAGCGCAAATCGTCTCTCACCAAACTTCTACTAACACGAGATAAACATGAAATTAGTAGAAGGGGCCCAACGGGTGGCGCACGAGCTATTACACTGCCTTTTTATAGCCTTGTCGGACCTGATGTACGTCACTGCGTACTAGGCGGTCGGACTTTGGTGTGATCGTGTGTGGGCAAGTCCGTTCGGTAGAAAGTCCGTCAGAAGTCCGTCAAAAGTCCGTTGAAAGTCCGTCGGAAAGACTGTCAGACTTTTAATGCTGAAAAGTCCGCACGTGTGTACGCGGCATAAGAGTGTTTTCAGGCAATGTGATGTGTGGTAGACAGATGCAGCTGTCCAAAGTACAGCGCTTCTGGTCATAACGTTTGGCTAGGCACTGTATCTGCTCAGAAAGCAATGCATTATCTAACAGCTGTGATGAGAGCTACACTGCAAGTGCTATATACAGTGCCTTGAAAAAGTATTCACACCCCTTGAAATTTTCCACATTTTGTCATGTTACAACCAAAAACGTAAATGTATTTTATTGGGATTTTATGTGATAGACCAACACAAAGTGGCACATAATTGTGAAGTGAAAGGAAATTGATAAATGATTTTCAAAGTTTTTTACAAATAAATATCTGAAAAGTGTGGCATGCATTTGTATTCAGCCCCCCCCCCCCCCCCGAGTCAATACTTTGTAGAACCACCTTTCGCTGCAATTATAGCTGCAAGTCTTTTTAGGTATGTCTCTACCAACTTTGCACATGTGGAGAATGACATTTTTGCCTATTCTTCTTTGTAAAATAGCTCAAGCTCTGTCTGATTAGCTGGAGAGCTTCTGTGAACAATACTTTTCAAGTCTTGCCAAAGATTCTCAATTGGATTTAGATCTGGACTTTGACTGGGCCATTCGAACACATGACTTATATCATCAGAAAATAGACTGATATAGGTGATCCGTGACACTAACCAAAATAGAATAAATATCATAAACGTGAAAAAATCTTCATAAAAACACACATATTTAAAAATATATCACCGTAGCATATGATTGACTAAGAATCAATTAACAACACAAACCTAAATACAGTGCAAATAAATATAAATCGTGATTTAAACTATATGCAAATGTAGCTCCAAAAAAGTGACAGTGTGCAATGTGCAGACAGTGTGCACAATGTGCAATAATGTATACGACTCTATAAGATATGAATACCAGAAGGGTCAGTATACCATGCTTCACATAAAGTGACAAATGTGCAAAAAAAGTCCAATATAAATACGATATCCCAAAGTAAGGAAAAATGCTTCACGCAAAAAGTTTTTATGTAAACGAAATATGTGACAGCAACGTCCTAACATGCAATCGTTGCAATTAAAGTGCTCAGAGTGACTGACATCCAGTGCATCTTCGTGTGCATACCACACGTGACTTCATCCCCTGATGAAGTCACGTATGGTGTGACGTCACGCGTAGGGACGGGAGGGATGGGACAGGCTGCATACACTGATAGAGGCTCACAAGCTCGCCGCTCGTCAGATTAAATCGCTGTTCATTTATCTTTAATGTGAGTACCTGTATTTCTGTAATAAAAATCAATATTTTACTAAATGGAATTACACTATTGGGACCCTTCCTGCTTTATTATCTTATATACCCTCCTGCACCATATCTGAGGGAACCATATCCTAGGATCTAGGACGGTGAGGGATGCGCTGGAGCCCCCAGGTGGATGCCATAAAAGTTTTTCTGGTCATATGCTTCTGCCCTATTACCCTAAGGTAAGGGGCCATTACCCACTAGTGTGTATGCACACGAAGATGCACTGGATGTCAGTCACTCTGAGCACTTTAATTGCAACGATTGCATGTTAGGATGTTGCTGTCACATATTTAGTTTACATAAAGACTTTTTGCGTGAAGCATTTTTTCTTACTTTGGGATATCGTATTTATATTGGACTTTTTTTGCACATTTGTCACTTTATGTGAAGCATGGTATACTGACCCTTCTGGTATTCATATATTATAGAGTCGTATACATTATTGCACATTGTGCACACTGTCTGCACATTGCACACTGTCACTTTTTTGGAGCTACGTTTGCATATAGCTTAAATCACGATTTATATTTATTTGCACTGTATTTAGGTTTGTGTTGTTAATTGATTCTTAGTCAATCATATGCTACGGTGATATATTTTTAAATATGTGTGTTTTTGTGAAGATTTTTTCACGTTTATGATATTTATTCTATTTTGGTTAGTGTCACGGATCACCTATATCAGTCTATTTTCTGATGATATAAGACATGATTATTATTTAAGCCACATTTCGTTAATCGCACTTAGGAGTAGCGCAGCACCACCCATTTGCATATTCAATCCCTAGATCAGGTGTATACCCGAATCGGTGCAAGCAGCTTCTCCACCCCTAGCCGCCTCCATATTTGATAGCGCGGGAATAATCCCCTTAAATACTAGCCCATTCTAACACATGAATATGTGTATGTGTATGAATATATATGAATATATATATATGAATGTATAAATATGTGTATGAATATGTGTATGAATATGTGATCTAAACCATTCCATTGTAGCTCTGGCTGTATAATTAGGGTTGTTATCCTGCTGGAAGGTGGACCCCTGCCCCAGTCTCAAGTCTTTTGCAGACTCTAATGGGGCGTACACACGGTCGGACTTTTCATCTACAAAAGTCCGACAGCCTGTCCGACAGACTTCCGGCGGACTTTCGGTGGACTTGCGGCGGACTTGCGGCAGACTTTCTAACGAACGGACTTACACACGACCACACAAAAGTCCGACGGATTCGTATGTGATGACGTACACCAGACTAAAATAAGGAAGTTCATAGCCAGTAGCCAATAGCTGCCCTAGCGTGGATTTTTGTCCGTCGGACTAGCACAAAGACGAGCGGATTTCGGGGTCCGTCGTAGTTACGACGTAAAGATTTGAAGCATGTTTCAAATCTAAAGTCCGTTGGATTTGAGGCTGAAAAAGTCCGCTGAAAGTCCGGAGAAGCCCACACACGATCGGATTACCAGCCAGCTTTAGTCCGTCGGCGTCCGTTGGACTTTTGTAGACGAAAAGTCCGACCGTGTGTACGCCCCATAACAGATGTTCTTCTAAGATTGCCCTGTATTTGGCTCCATCCATCTTCCCATCAACTCTGACCAGCTTTCCTGTCCCTGCTGAAGAAAAGCATTCCCACAACATGATGCTGACACCTCCATGTTTCACGGTAGGGATGGTGTGTTCAGTGTTATATGCAGTGTTAGTTTTCCGCCACACATAGTGTTTTGCTTTTAGGCCAAAAAGTTAAATTTTGGCCTCATCTGACCAGAAAACCTTCTTCCTCATGTTTGCTGTGTCCACCACATGGCTTCTCCCAAACTGCAAACGGGACTTCTTACGGCTTTCTTTCAACAATGGCTTTCTTCTTGCCACTCTTCCATAAAGGCCAGATTTGTGGAGTACATGACTAATAGTTGTCCTGTGGACAGATTCTCCCATCTGAGCTGTGGACCTCTGCAGCTCCTCCAGAGTTACGATAGGCCTCTTGGCTGCTTCTCTGATTAATGCTCTCCTTGTCCGGCCTGTCAGTTTAGGTGGATGGCCATGTCTTGGTAGGTTTGGAGTTGTGCCACACTATTTCCATTTTCAGATGATGAATTGAACAGTGCTCCAAGAGATGTTCAAAGCTTGGGATATTTTTTTTATAACCTAACCCTGCTTTAAACGTCTCCACAACTTTATCCCTGACCTGTCTATTCCATAGAAAAAAAAACTGTAAAGTAGAAAACACCATTTAAAGCAAAAAACTAATGGAAATAGTTTGTCTTGCAGTATTAGGGCGTGTGGGACCACTTAGTTTTGCAAAGAGTTTGCTTCTTCAGGATCAATACCTTAATTGTTTATTCTGTAACATGAATTGTACATTCTACAAAAGACAAAAGTAAACAAAATTATAAACAATATGTACAAAATGTATATATATAAAATTTATAGGCAAACTTCAATAACATATAAACAAAAAACTTGCAGAAATACCCCCCCCCCCCCCCAAAGAAAAAAAAACAACAAATCTACAAAATCTACAGCAATACTCTCATAAATCCTCCATGTCCCACCATTTTTCTACATATGAAGTCTCTCAAAGCCTCCACATGTGCAATGCAATGTAGGAAGACAAGTAATGGTATCCATGCCCCCAGCTGTTCTTCAGGAAAATACTTCAGAAAATATATTATGGCTATTTTTCTCTTAAATTAAATATTGTAAGTTGCAATGTTTACTATAATGTTAAGTCCTGAGTAGACATAATGCAGTTACTTTGAACATTTTGTCCTCTCAATATGGCTCCATGTTTTACTTGAGTTTGACATACCGAATGTAGAGCTTTCAACATCCAAGGAAACACAGAAACATCAACATGAAATGTCATTTCCTTTACTTAAAACTCTACATGGCTCTTTTTCAAATCATGGACTTTTAAATGATAATTTCATATTTTTTTCTTAAGTACAGTACATGTTAACCATATCTGCATTTTTCAACACAAGATTTCTGGCTTCTGATCCACATTATATTCATTCTAACATTTCTGGCTTAGTAGTGTATGATTACAGGCTTGATGAACTATGCTTCTTTCTTATTTATTTACAGAATAAAAATATGTCTTTGTAAAAATATTGAGATGTTACTTGAAAATAATAGTTCTCTGACACTGAACAGAAGTTTTAGATCGTTAGGGACTATTATCAGCAATTCATCAGTATTAAGCTATATTATGGCAAGTAGCTATAATTGAGTTAACAGTTCAAACAGCAATATTATGCAGTAACCTATATCAATCAGAGTTCAAATTCCAATGTGTACTGCAGCCAAACAAGAAGTAACTAGTTGATGATCAATAGTTGATTAGCGATTAATCTTAAAGTGGATGTAAACCCTCACATATACCCAGTGAAGTGAAAAGCCTCAGATGATACTCAGGGATAAAACAAATCTCCCTACATAAGTTTTACAAGTATATCTGCTGTCTTCAGCTCTATATATCCTTTAGAAAGTGCAGATCATGTTACAGATTTTCTCTTCTTGTTCAACGCTGAGTGTGAAGTCTGGGCATACAGCCAAGACAGCTGATTGGAGGAAAGGCACATGCCCCACTCCACATTGGCAAAGGAAGGAAGTAATATGCAAAGCTCTGCTGTGAGAAGGCAAGCTGTCTGCTAATATATTTATAGCAACCTCCCATGACACAAATTTCAGGCTGCTTATATCTCCTGTGTAAGAGAACTTGTCAGAAGTTATCAAGCTGATAAAAGAGCTACAGAGCAGAAGAGGAAAAAGGAAATAACCCCTCAAGAAATGGTGGGACTTTGAAGGCAACAGAGTAAAAATAAAAGCAATTAATACAAATATACAAATATACAAAAATATACATATTTATATATACATATGTGTATTTATGTATATGTATATTTTTGTATATTTGTATTAATAAAATTGCTTTTATTTTTACTCTGTTGCCTTCAAAGTCCCACCATTTCTTGAGGGGTTATTTCCTTTTCTCCTTACGTTATGGATGGCGGCAACTCTTGTGACATAATTGGATGGTACCCCCTTTTTTGATTACAGAGCAGAAGAAAGCCATGGGACTCAGTGCTTTGGAGAGAGATAAGAAAACACTACAGATAGATGTGCCCAACTCAGATTTCATGAATCAGATTTACATCCACTTTAAGGCTTACTTTATATTGTACACGTTAAATGTGTGTCAAATTTATTACCTTATCATAATCTAGTAATCTGTAAACTTGCCTGGTTCTGTTGTTGCTAAACTCACTACAGTAATATTACTGTCATTCCAGAAAGTACACTCTTATTGCCCTTCTACTGATCTTTGCAGATTATATGTAAACTCTGACAGAAGTGGATAACACAAAAATCGTAATGTACAATGATTACGGTAGATCTGTTTCACTTGTTTTAGAAGGTATTATTTTTTTATTATTATTTTATTTCAGTTACTTATATAGCGCTGTAATGGAAATTTGTAAGTTCTGTATATAATTGTATTCTATTTTGTATGTATTGCACACTGCCCTCACTATGCACATGGCACTAATAATGTTTCTAGTACATGTTTACATTCTTTCGAGTCCTGATTAGAATTAGCCTGCCTATGTAACGCCCCTTGTTACCATAAACGTACAAATGTAATATTAATGTGATACCTACGTAGTCATGTGTATAAAAACTTTCAATTGCGTCATAATTAAGCAGAACAGTTATTTGGAAAGATGCTGAGCGTATCCTTTGTGTCTGTTCCCTACTGCAGTAGTTATTATTAATTTTCAAACCACTAATCAATATGAGGATAGGAGTTGCCTATCATCAAAATGTCCAACTCAGCACCATCAATTTACACAGCGCTTTACATATACATTGTACATTCACATCAGTCCCTGCCCTCAAGGAGCTTACAATCTTACAATCCCCCCCCCCCCCCAAAAAAAAGAATATGATGATTTTTTTTAAATTTGATCATTTTTATTTATATTCATACAAAATACATCTCAGTGTACAGTATTCTTACAGTGACATATTACCAATCAAACAAACCATCACTCTTGAATGTACATAAGAATCCCGTAGCCAAAGTGCTCTATTTATTTTTTATAACCTTATCCCTTACCCATACTCCGCCCCCTCCCCACGGCCCCCCCCTCTCCCTCCCCTACCCACCCTCCCCCATTCACATCATTACAACACATATTAACATTCCTATTCGTACGGGCATTATCTCTATGTTCCACTATAGCGGATATCCCACTTCCTCCAGCCAAGGTCTCCAAAGTTTTTTAAATGTTTTTAGGTTCCTCCTTTTTATATATACTGCCTTTTTCTTCCACATTGTTTCAGTCACTGTTTTAAACCACTCATCTTTCCGTGGGGGGATTCTTGCCTGCCATCTTTGAGCAATTAACTTTCTTGCCTGAAAGAGACATCTCTGAACTATTGTAATTTTGCAGGTTCCTATGTCCATATCCTCCCCTACTCCCAAGATACATAATTTCGGGTCCATTTTAAGTTCTAGGGAGAAAACTTTATTTAGAGTTTCTATAATCTCTGACCAATACCGGAATAATTTCGGGCACTTCCATAGCATATGCAACAAGTCCCCTTCGTCTTGACATCTAGGGCAGTTGGCATCCATTCTCCTCCCAAACTCAAATAACCTTTTAGGGGTATAATATGTCCTATGGAGTACCATTAAATGTGAAATCTTTTGGGCAGGGGAAATCGACACCCGATGTCCCCCCGCTAGTATCTCCCTCCACTGCCCATCTGAAAGTACGCCCAGCTCTCTCTCCCATTTACCTCTACTTTTAAGTTTTTCCGGGGCCTCTATGCTGTTTTTACAGATGTGTGGGTATATTTCAGCTATAAACCCACGTTGGCCCTCCTGGTCACCCAGTTTCTGAAGCACGGTGGACTCATTCCAGGCTGGACCCTGGTCCCCAAACTGTGACTTAAGGGCATGTTTAACTTGTATATAATTATATAATGAACTATCTGGTATATCAAATTCTTTTTTTAATGCGGAAAAGGGTTTAAGTAAGGATTGATTATATAGCTGAGCTAATTTCTCTATTCCTCTTTTTTCCCATATTTTAATTGTTCCTATTTCTTGTAGTTCTTGTAGATTCTTATTGTTCCACAAGGGAGTGTGTTTGATCCAACCACTCGTTCCCAACAGTGCTTTGACATTTCTCCAAACTTTTTTTATTAATTTAACCGTAGGGGTTTTATATATAAAGGAGTCTGCTTCCAAAGTCTCTATCACTGTCCTATGGGGGGCACCCGTGATCGTCAATCTCTCGTTGCTATGTTTCCCCAAGTACTGTAGCTGGGCTGCCAAAAAATAACTACGTGGGTGCGGTACTGCCATCCCTCCTTCCCGCGTGGGTAGTTGTAAGGTCTGCAATCTTATCCTAGGAGATCCCCCTTTCCATATAAGGTCTCTAAATATTGTTTCTATTTTATCAAACCATTTCCTGCTTATCCATATTGGCGAGTTCTGCATTATATACAACAATTGGGGGAGCCATAGTTGGTATGTCGATGTCTTGAAAAAATTTGTCCATTTCCCCCTCATCCCTGGTCCCACTAGATTTATATAACCTCTTATAGTATTCTTTAAATGTCTCAGTTATCATTTCCAATTGAGATGTTGTCTCACCTGCCGAGGTCTTAATGACCGGGACCACGGATGGGGGGGAGCCGGACCTAACTATATGGGCCAGTATCTTTCCTACTTTTTCCCCTTCCCCGTACATGACTTGTTTCTGGAATGCCCTTTTATTTTCTACTTTCCTAATTATTATATCTTTATACCTTTGTTGTTTATTTTCCCACTCTCTCTGTTTTTCAGGGGAGGGTTCATTTGTGTACTCTCTTTCAGCAGCAATTAGTTCCCTCTTAAACCGCTCCTCCCAATCCCGGGACGTTTTTTAAATTTTTGACACCTTCTGTATAAGTAGGCCCCTTAAGTATGCCTTCAGTGTGTCCCACAGCACCCCCCTCGATGTGGTGCCCGAGTTAAACTTTATGAATTCTTTCAGTTCTACTATTACCCCTTCCTGGTTCTCTATTACTTCCAGCCAAGCTGGGTTCAACTTCCATGTTCTATAGGTTTTCTTATGACCCGGGTTTATCGAGGTTATGAGCGGAGAGTGGTCCGATACCCCTCTAGGGTGATAATTTATGTTATTTATTGCTTGTGATGCTAAGCCATTACCTAGAACTAAGTCTATCCTTGACAGCAAAGCACAGGAGCTCGAGTAGCACGAAAACTGCTGAACCCTCGGGTTCCGTATTCTCCACATGTCAAGCAACCCTGCTTCTTGAAGGAATTGTTTCAACCGGTTTTCCTGCTTTCGTTGACTCTGTTTTCCCCCAGGGAATCTATCTATTTTATTGTCCAAAACCATGTTAAAATCTCCGACAACTATAACTGGTAATTCAGCCTTGTCAATTATAAATTCCATAAGGTTATACATAATATCCAGTTTAAACGGGGGCGGAATATATAAATTAGCCAGTACACATTCCAGATTCTCCATTACACAATGCAGGAGCACATACCGCCCCTCATCGTCTATCCTGCACTGTCTGCAAGTGAACGCTACCCCACTACCAATCAAAATTGATACCCCTCTAGAGTAGGAGGTATATGTAGAGTGGAACTGATGCTGATATCTCTTCTTCCATAAATTATTTTTAGTATCTTTTGTCAGGTGTGTCTCTTGCAGACAGGCAATTTCGACTTTGAGTGTATCTAAACCATCGTATACAGCTGCTCGTTTAACAGGGGAACCCAACCCTCTAACATTCCATGATCCAATATTCAGGACCATGATTCATTACTTGTGTTTATGAACAGGAGATCTTAAGTTAAGGGGAAAAGGCAGTAGTTGAAGCGAGCATGACACCAACAGACAGAAAGGAAATAGAGAGAGAAGGGAAAAAAAAAAAAAAAGGAAAAAGGAGAACTACCACCCCACCACTAGGTCCTCTCCCTAACGCCTTACGTTCCCAGCTAACTAAAATGCTTATCTCTGCTGAAAAGAGGGGCTTTTCCCCATCCCACAACCTTTTTATTTTAGTGACTTCAAGTCTTAAGGACCTATGCCTAATACACATGACGTACATATTTACCATAACTGTTTATAATTTACTAGTGTATTCAGTGCAACCTTGTGGAAAGACATAATTCTTTTTCTTTTTTAAAGTGCAAACGTGCCCTTTTTGTATCTTCATATTATAATCGTTACCCTCCTCTTCCCACCTCCCCCATCCCTCCCCTCCCCCCCCACACCACTCTAGGTCCCCCTTGTAGGCTTTTTTAATGACCAACACCCGCTCCTCTACCCCTACCCTTCTTACCCTCCGTCCTCCCCCCCTCCCCCCGCCCCCCCTCCCTATCTTCCATCCCTCACCCGTACAAAACCCTATCTTGTTTTTATAACAACCCTGTGAGTCCCCCCACCCCACACATACAAAATTATATCTTTTTATATTCTTTCCTTCCTCGTTTACAGCCCCCGTTTATTTCGGCAAAAGCTGATCTTTCTTTTCTTCCAACCATGCTCGCGCTCTCTCTGGGGATTCAAAGATCTGGCTTCCCCCCAACGCATTTACCCGAAGCCTGGCGGGGTAAAGGAGAGCATACGTAATGTCATACATTTGGAGGCTACGCTTGATACCCAGGAATTCCATCCTGCGCTTCTGCAATTCGGGTGAAAAGTCAGGGTACATTGATATTTTGGCTCCATTATAATACAGATTCCCCCTTTCCCTAGCCATTCGAAGAAGGGTCACCTTATCCTTATAGTTTAAAAACTTCAATAACAACGCTCTTGGGGGGCTACCCTGAACAGGGGGTCTAAATGGAACTCTGTGTGCCCTTTCAATGGAGAACTGCTGTGAGAATGTTTCTACCCCGAAAGTCTCAATTAGCCATTTTTCCACGAAACCTGCCGGGTCTGATCCCTCGCTCTTCTCTGGGATCCCAACTATCCTCACATTGTCTCTCCTGAGTCTATTTTCCATTTTGTCGAATTTTTCCATAAGCCTTTTTATCTGATCTTTCTGTGCTTTTAACTCTTGCTTCATTGGGTTTAAGTCATCCTCCAGCAGGCTTATTCTCCCTTTTGTTTCTGTCACTCTTTCTGCCATTTTCTTGAGATCTTGGCTTACATGGGCTAGTTCTTCCCTCATATCTTTCATTTGATCCGCCATATTGCTCAGAGATTGTTTACATGCGTTAACTGCAGTAAGGATTTCTTTAAGGGTTGGTTCGCCTTCCGTTGCATGTGTCTGGGTATTACTTGTTTCTATTGTTTTCCCCACCATACTCGCACCTTTGTTTGAGGGGTTCCTTGTTGTGGTACTATTTGGGAGCGTGTTCATCTGGCCCAGGCTCTTCCTATCTGATGCTGTTTTGCTTTGTACCTGCTGCCCCCCTTTCGTTGGTGTATGGTCTGTTATATTAACCAGTCTCTCCAATTTTGCAGTTGCCGCCACCGCAGCTGCCGTTGCCCCTGCCACCAATGACACACCACCTTTGTCTTTGTCTTTTTCTTTCTCTTTGGCTGATCGCAGAGACTGAGACCCCATAGCTTCCATATTTGCCTGCTCATCTCCCTTCCTTCTTGTCGACATTTTTAACCCCTCCGACCACAACTAATTTGTAGTGTTTAACGTGCTGCAGCAGTGCGTGAGGGGGCCAGGCGTCAGTATAGTCAATATAGGGGAGTATCTAATATAGAGGGTGAGCTTTTAGGAATGTTTCAAGCTTTCCAACGTTTCGACTGGTATAGCCCTGAGTTTAAACTTCTTAATATAGTATACCACTGTGTGAGCTGATGTATTACAATGTGCCACAACCCCTTTTTCTATCACCAGCAAGTCCCACAAGTTCTATGATTTATTTAAGCTTCTTCCCAGGATTTGAAGCACAAGGGGCGTTTATTATGATAGATAGCAGCACATCCTTCAGTCCCACTTCACATTTTGAGTTTCCACTCACCCCTCCAGAGATTCGCCCTCCAGCTGAACGGATCCCTCCTCGGGATACACAGGGTCAGAGTCTTCTCAACCCGTCTGTTGTCCCGTTCGACATTCAGTTCAGCCTTCCTCCCAATGCCGCTTACGACGGTCTCAGCGATCCTTCCCCGCTGACACCTTGTGAGTGTCTTAGCTGTTCCCGTGTGTCGCGGCTTTACTTCCGGGTCTCACACAGCTCCAGCTCCAGCGATACCTGACAAGCGGCAGGGGGGCCCGACGATATTGAAGGGGAGAGCGCCACGGCTTCTTAGGGGAGAAGGCGCCACTTCAGGTAGGAACACCCGGCACGAGCATGCATATCACCGATCCACAATCGCATCAGCTGGTTTCAGGCATCAGTAGGTAGCATGTAGTGGGTTACCGGTGGCAGGTAGTGAAACCACATAGCTGCCAGAGGATACCTTCGGCCATATACACTTGAGCTTTACCAAGCTGTAGGTGGGGTGAGGAGAGCACTCACACCGCTCCTCACTGACTCACTCCTCCATCCACATCCCAAGAATATGATGATTAAATTAATAAAATAAAATATAAACAAATTGCTGGGTTTTTGTTTTTTTTTTTGCTTTTGGACCAAAGTTTCGCAGAACCTGGTAAACAGACTGTTGTGCTATTATTTTCTATGTAATCACATCAGGATTAATGCAGAGCAGATAAGACTCACTATTCTAAACTATTTATTTATGTTTTATCAATGCAAGCTATTTAAACAAGGTTAAGGCTATAAAAAACTGTATAACTTCACAAAGTACTATATACATTTTACAGCAACAGTGTACATATATTAAATACCTTTATTTCATACATCATACTCATAATGAACTCATGTACTTTCACCCACAGCCTTTTACTCATTTACTTTTGAACAGTTCCTAAGGTATTATAAGTAGAAATCAGAATAGCATGTAGTAATGCAGGCAGTTTCTACTGTATACATGTATGGTGCACAAAATGACTTATATACCACAGGTCCATTGGAAAAACATTGGATTATTGCTGTCTTGTAAGCTGTAGAATGTTGTGATTAGCTGCAGGCATGTGCAGACTTTTAAGACAATTGCTATACTGTCCTAAGCTGCTGGACACCCAGAGTCCATATCACATTTCACAGTATATTCCAGAGCTATAGATGAATTTTTGAATGAAGCTATAAATACATTTTTTGACTGGAAATAAGTGATTTTCGTACCGTTCTGCCTCTCCAATCTAAACACTAAAGTGTAATCTCTATAACTGATCTCGTTGTGGCAAGATAGCTGTAACTCACCCATGTTCAACCAGGGTGCCCAGGCACCCTGGGCTGCCTTCAGGTTTCTTCAGGGAAGCCTGGGCAAAATTCCTAAAAAATTCCCAAAAATTGTTTACAAACCAGAGGGTGAATCAAGCCTGCCTTTTAGTTACAGAAAGCCACAGGTTTTCATTGTTTCCATTATAACCTTCTATTCCCTGGCCTCCTAACAGCCAATGGCATTGGTTGATAAAGAGGATGTCAGGCACCTGCACAGCATAATGGTTTGCCCCTCCCTTGCCCCTTTCTCTCAGCACTGAGGTCACATTAGGTGAGCGAGGAAGAGATACACTGGAATACTAGTCAGTACCTGTGAGCATAGCTCTGTTTTGCTTTGGAAGAATAAATCACCTTTAACATTGGGTGTACGTGTGTGGATGTTGCTGCATTAGATACAACTATTAGTTTAGTTTTTACCATTTTACAATGGGGTGCCACAACATTGTGCAGAATTTTAAAGGGTGAAAAAAGGTTGAGAAACACTGCTTTAACTTACAGTCTCAGTAGAATTAGCAGACAGTGACTTGATCCAAATGACATCTCTTAGATCGTAGAAAACTTTAATCAAAAACGTGTGTAAATCTTCACAGATGGATATCCGTTAAGTCAAAAAATCTTAATATATCTAGCTCCAGCAATTACATGTGCTCAAAACAGAGACTAAAAAAACACTGAAAAGTGGGTGGGACTAGCTATACAGAGCATCTTCTAGCTACGGAAAGAGGATGGGAAACAAACAACAATGCATGTTTAATGGGTATTCAGGCAGTTATGGGTTACAGTGCCTGCCTGAATATAACAGCTAACAGTGGAGTTTCTTCCGTCCACACTGTTTAGCATAGATGGGGGAATCACCTGACTTTCTCTTGTTCAGCCTGCAGGCTTACTGAGAGAAATCATGCAATGCACAGTAATGACATTTTCTGTGTCACAAAAGTTACCTTATTTTATTCTTCTTTTATTGAGTCATAATAAATGATTTTTCTCCTTTGTGATGATGGCGCAAGTCCTTCTACTCCTTAAAACCATGGTTATATGAAAGTGAACATTTTTATTCTTCATATTTATTTATTATTCATATAAATATTATTTATATTATTAATATATTATTATATATATTATATTATTTACGGTATATAAACTACCAGCTAAAACTTAACTCGTATTATTTGGGTTTGATTGGGTTGTTGCCCTAGCAGTCATGTTGGCTAATGAAACAGTTGCTGCAGCAATGCATTTGGATGATTCATAAGATGTACTGTGGAATGACACTATAAATACTCAATAATGTTATTTCCATATGCAACGGATGCTCTGCAGCTGGACAATGTTAAATATTATTTTAACCCTTTTCTGTGAGTGATGTTTTTAAGTGGAATTTATCGCTACATAGAAATTCTTATTAAAGAACATCTGGGCAGAGGACGCACACCTTTACAATACGGTTTCCCTTTTCTGATTATAGATTTTATTTATATTATAGAAATACTTTGTGATATTTTGAGGTATATTTTAGTTATTTATTTATATATATGGACTGAGAAAATCATGGCAGTACTAGCGCCTATTCCGTCCCATACAGGTCCCTGTAATATTCCAATATTAGCTGGTGTCATTGGGGATATAGCTTTACTGTTTGATTTATGTTTTATATCCTGCATCGCTCTTGCCAAGCGCTATGCATGACCGGTATGCTTAGCTGTGAGTGAAAGATCGTTCCCCAATAGGTCTTTCTAGATGGATAGTTTTCTGGTATGTATAACCATCTGCGGCCAAATGTAGTAAACAGCCTGCTACTGACATCTATGTGCTTGTCAGTACGCTGTATAACCAAGAAAATGGCCGCGCACATGATCTCTTAAGACATGGCCGCCATAGTACTAGACCGGTCTACAAGAAAATGGCCACCCATCTATTGTAATGGGAAAGACTATTTAAAGACAAGTATGTGCCTCCCCTAGTATCCCCTGAAGAAGTCACGTGATCGGGTGACGTCACACGTAGGGACGGGATAGGCACTGATACAGACAGGATTTGACGAGCTCGCCGCTCATAGGAGATGTATACATTGTGCAGTTACTTCATGTGAGTACATGCATTTTTAATTTTAATAAAGACCGATTTGTTTGGAAATACTACACTATTTGGTACTCCTCTGTTCTTCTATGTGTGGACTCTGCTGGTACTGAGGAATTTAAGCACAGGGACCATCTGCTCCGGTCCAGGGATCCCAAAGAGAGACTACCCCCTGCAGCATTACTCTTATGCAATTGCCCCATTGCCTTAAGGTAAGGGGCCACCTTTTACTTGTGTGTGTTTTTGCACGAAGAGGACGGACACACTCTCTCTCTTTCGGCACCCCACTGGCTGTTTTGTTAGACATCGAACTTTAAAGAAGCCAATCACTTTATGGTCTACCTCTGTGTTTTTACTGTGACACACGTCTGGTGTGTGTAAGGACATATTCAGGATTTATGTGATAAGGGCGAGAGGGTCTGGGAAGTGACCAATATACACGCCACATATTCACCTTGCACTGTTTTGCGCTGTTTGCACCGATTGCAACATTTTGCTTGATTTTGCACATATTTTGCTTATTTGCACTATATTAAATATTATATATGTGACACACATCTGGTGTGTATAAAGACATATCCAGGATCTATGTGATGGGGGCGATAGGGTCCGTGAAGTGACCAATATATAAGCCACATATTCATCTTGCACTTTTTGCGTTGTTTGCACTGTTTCCAATACTTTCCTTTTTTTTTACACAATTTTGCTTATTTGCACTATATTGTATACTATATATGCCATTTGGTTATTTTATGCAAAAGGAGTTGTTTTTGATCCCTGTAAGTTCACAGTATTTGTTTGCACAGGCAGACATATTTATAGAATATTCTAATTTATTTTTTGTTTTTCACATCAGCACACTAGCACTTTAAGTTTTTGCACAAGCTGCTACGCATGCATGAGGATTGATTATGCTTATTCCCTGCATGCTTAGTATTGCTTCATTGGACACATATTGATGATTATAGCACGAGAGAGTGTTCTACAGGTTACACACCGTGTACATTGGTACTGTTTATCTATATATAATTTCACAGTTTTATGTATTAAGTTTACACTGTTATAGGGTATTATACCCCGTTATTTTATTAGGTCAGCGCAGCACCCACTTTTTATATTTTTACCGCCAATGGGCTTTGTTTGATCCCATTCGGTGTCCGCAGCTGTCCGTGTGTACACCTTTTTTCCTAGGTAGCGCAGGAATAACTTATACTTTTGATTCCATAAAGAGGCACTGTTACTTTGCCCTTCATTTATAGGTAACAGTGTATCGTTAAAGAAGTAAATATCCTTTATTAAAGGGATTTAAAGCCAGGATGTCATTTCACAAATCACAATGCCTCATAGCTTTCACTGATGTGTTTGGTAGAATATTTTCTTTTTTTCAGTATCTAGGCTAAACTCTTACTGCCTTCAGAATTGTGCATTGACTAATCTACCCCTGAATTATGAAAAACTTTGATTAAATCAATGAATATGTTTTACATGTACCTAATATTAGGCCATATATCCTAATATAGAGGGCACATTTAAAATCTTTGCTCACAAGTTTATCATCATGAACGAATTAAAAGCACTTCACAAGTTAGAATCTATATATACAATTAATATAAAAAGTTGAAGGCTACTGTATGTATTAAAGTAGAACTAAAGTCAAAGATACAAAAAAAATGAATAGGAGAACATGCAAAGTTTGTTCTGCCAAATAATAAAAAAAAAATAAAATAAAAAAAGAACCTTTCCTCTGTTCCTAGCAGCATTTTTTTTTTCATTTTGGCTCATTCCCAGTATTTGGAAGATAACAGCAATGGAGCCAGGTTCCGGGGCTATCTTACTCCAGCATTAATGCACAGGGGTTATATCAACAGTGGCTCCTCAGTTGTAGAGCTGGAGAAGCTGAACCCTGAAGAAGACGATGGCAACAACAGCAATTAATTAATGAGGGGTAGTTGGTGGATGGAGAGAAAGTATGTCATAATGTGCAAGTATGCTGTACATACGCTTCTTGTAAATTAAGACAAAAGCACCCCCCCCCCCCCCAAAAAAGCAGTAAAGTTCTACTTTAAATGAAAAAGAAATCAATATTCTACATTTTTGTATCAGTGATACTACCAGTACAGGAATAATATTAAAATGGTTGTAAAGTTAATTATAAAAAATAAACAAACATCTCTATATTTGCCTACTCTGTGCAATAGAATTGTTCAGAGCTGCCCCAAACCTCCTCTTCTCGGGTCCCCCTGCCGGCGCTCCTAGCTCCTCCTTCTCTATGTCCAGTATCCCAATGGGTAGCTGCTTCCCATGGGGGCACTTGTGTGTGCTCGCTCCCGAGCCTCGCTGCTGCGTCCATTGATACAGAAAGCAGGACCCCCACTCCCTCATCACTGGCTTTGATTTACAGCAGTGGGATGCCCCAGCAAAGCCAGTGAGACCTAGAAGTGAGGAGGGGGGGAGAAGAGCTGCAGATGTGCACAGTGCTGGATCAAGTGAAGGCCTCAGGTAAGTAAAAGGGGGTGAGGGGGATACTGATGCCTAAGCATTTTTCACATTAAGGAATGCATTAAGGTAAAAAATGTTTATGCTTCAGAACCACTTTAATAATATGGGTCTGAACATGATTTCCTTTTACTATTTACTACCATAGGCTCCTTGCTATCTTTGATACAGAAAGACTGATATGGCTGCTGTCCACATGGTGTCTCTGTTGCAGATTTTTGCTTTGACGCGGAAATCAGTGCTGAGGACAAGCATGCGCTAAGAGGGAGCAGCGTGCAGAGGAGCGTGCAGAGGACTGGATCGGACCCCCCCCCCCCGGGTGACCCAGGGACCCACACCGGCGGCAGAGCGGGACATCGTGCTACAGGGGCGGGTGTACTGAGGACAGTATCACCCCACAGGTGGGAGGACATCCAGCGGGACCGGGAGGTGGAAGGCTGACAGGGAGAGGTGGCGGGTAAGTGAAGTGCAGACCGGAGGAGAGAGTGTGAGGCTGATCAGTGACTGACTGCTAGTGTCAGATTACAGGGGAGGCTGTGCAAAGTGACACACAGACACTAACTACAAAACCTGACTTACAGTGTATGTGAGTAACTGAGTATTGTGTGTACCTGAGTAATGGGAGTACCTGAGTATTGTGAGTACCTGAGTATTGTGAGTACCTGAGTATTGTGTGTACCTGTTTATTGTGGGTACCAGAGTACTATGAGTACCTGAGTATTGTGTGTACCTGAGTATTGTGGGTACCAGAGTATTGTGGGTACCTGAGTACTGTGAGTACCTGAGTATTGTGTGTACCTGAGTATTGTGTGTATCTGAGTGTTGTGTGTACCTGAGTGTTGTGTGTACCTGAGTATTGGCAGTACCTGAGTGTTGGGAGTACCTGAGTGTTGTGTGTACCTGAGTATTGTGAGTACCTGAGTTTTGTGAGTACCTGAGTTTTGTGTGTACCTGAGTATTGTGTGTACCTGAGTACTGTAAGTACCTGAGTACTGTGAGTACCTGAGTATTGTGGATACCTGAGTATTGGGAGTACCTGAGTATTGTGTGTACCTGAGTGCTGTGAGTACCTGAGTAGTGTGTATACCTGAGTACTGTGAGTACCTGAGTATTGTGGGTACCTGTGTATTGTGTGTACCTGTGTACTGTGTGTACATGTGTATTGTGTGTACCTATGTAGTGTGGGTACCTGGGTAGTGTGAGTGCACGTAGTCTGCGAGTGCACGTGGGTCTGCAAAAGCACATGGTCTGCGAGTGCATGTGGGTCCACGAGTGCACGAGGGTCCGCGAGTGCACGTGGGTCCGCGAGTGCACGTGGGTCCGCAGGTGCACGTGGGTCCGCGGGTGCACATGGGTCTGTGAGTGCACGCGGGTCTGCGAGTGCAGGTGGTCTACAAGTACCTGTGTATTGTCTTGTTGAGTACCTGTGTAGTGTATTGTTGAGTATTAATGTTAGCAAGCTAGTTGTTAGTTAATTTGGACAGGGTATAATCCCCAATCCTCTTTAAATTAGTAGGTATGATGCCTGGCAGGTGTGGAGATGCGACTCGGTGTACATCTTGCGGCATGTATACGTTCCTTGATTATCTGATCGAGGGCGAATACTGCTGTTCAAAATGTAAGCACATTGTTTCCCTGGAAGCCCAGGTTCTGAATCCAGGGAAGCAACTGTCAGCACTGAGAAGACCCTCATACTAAAGGAGAGCCAGGAAGGGGCCAGCACAGAGGCGGGTGGAGACAAAGAGGTGCAGGCACCAGAAAAAGATTGATGGGTGACAGTCAGGGAGGATAGAGGGGGAAATGCCAGGGAGGCCAGTCCAGGGCTGGAGAATCCTAATAAGTACGCTCCATTGAGTGACATTGGTGAAACCAGTCAGGGACCAGCACTGCTGGAGCTGAGGGACTCTCCTAGCTGCCAGGGGGAAGAACTCCTCCAGTGAGAGTGCAGGGAAAGCAAAGGGAAAGGATAGACAGATTCTGGTGGTAGGGGACTCAATTTTTAGAAGGGCAGAGAGGGCAATCTGTGAAAAAGACCTGAAAGTGGTTGTAAACCCTCCCTAACAACTTTATTGCATTGTAAGCCTCATAAAAAATACTCATGATTGCTGCTAATAATTGTCTCCTTACTTGTTTTGTTTTGCTGTAATTTGTCCCGTTTTTGATTAATGATGTCACCAGTGCATGCGCTTCCCTTTCCTTGATTTATGGCACGATCTGTGTACAGTCCATCCACTGACATGGTGCCCTGAATGGGATTTCCTCTCCCAGCGGCACAGCCATTTAAGCTTGCGAGACTGCAGTGTTTTCTAGTTCCTGGCACTCTCCATGTGACCGTATGATGTCACATGGGGGGATTAACCTTGTCAATCATGCTGCATTCTAGAGCGTGCGATTAGGCATACACATGCAATTATAAGTAACTCAGCAAATTTGGCAATGAGCGGCGGTTGTCGTGAGAACATCGAATTGAGAACGAGGCTTGGTTATAGCGCGAGATTGCGGCAAAGGGAAACATGAAAGGGCGGAAATTGGAATCAGATAACAGTACTGAAGATGGCGCCGCCTTATCCATGAAGAAAAAAATGTTCAAACTTAAAAAAAAGTAAGTAATAGGCAATTGTGGCTGGATTAGGTTATGTGATGTTTGCTAATAAGTGATTAGAACAAAATAGATGAAAAGCACCATAGGGATTGCAGGGTTTACTTCCTCTTGAAGCGCCAAACTGTATGCTGTCTACCGGGCACTCGGGTTTGGCACATCATTGATCTCGTGGACAGATTACTGGGAGGGGCTGGGGAAGACAGAGGAGAGATGGGTTTGCTTTAAGAGCATATTAAATAAGGGCATTAGCCTGTGCATCTCATTGGGTAATAAATTGAAAAGAGCGAACAAAAGTCCTGGATGGCTTAACTCCAATGTAGAAATGCATATAAAAGCAAGGGGGAAGGCCTTCAAAAAATATAAGGTTGAGGAAACATCATCAGCATTCAGACTTTATAAAGAATGCAACAAGAAATGTAAGGGTGCAAATAGGGCGGCTAAGATAGAACACGAAAGACACATAGCGGAGGAGAGCAAAAAAAATCCCAAGATATTCTTTAAGTATGTAAATAGTAAAAAAGGGAGGACAGACCATATTGGCCCCATAAAGAATGAGGAAGGACATCTGGTTACAGAGGATGGGGAGATGGCGAAGGTATTGAATTTATTCTTCTCCCCAGTCTTCACAAGGGAATCAGGGGGCTTTAGTAACCAAAACTGCAGTGCTTATCCTCATGACACATCACAGGAAGCACCCTCATGGCTAACAGAGGACAGAATTGTAATTAGACTTAGGAAACTTAACATTAATAAATTGCCGGGACCGGATGTCTTGCACCCGAGGGTACATAGGGAACTCAGTCAAGTAATTGCCAGACCATTGTTCCTAATTTTTACTGACAGTCTACTGACTGGAATGATACCAGCAGATTGGAAAAAAGCCAATGTAGCACCAATATTTAAAAAGGGCCCAAAATACATCACTGGGAATTTCAGACCAGTTAGCCTAACATCAATAGTATGCAAGCTCTTGGAGGGGATGATAAGGGACTATATACAAGATTTTAGTAATTTAAACGGCATCATTAGCAGTAATCGGCATGAATTCACAAACAATCGTTCTTGCCATGTGAAAGTAAAATGTAGCGCATAGATTGTGCAAAAAGTCTTCGATCAAGAAAACAACTAAAATAAACAAATGTCCACAAATGGTAAACATAACAGTGGTGAAACTTATAAGTCTCTCAATATTGGTGAAAAAAAGTCCAGTGAGTGAATAGAAAACCAATGACATGGAATGTCCCACTGAAAATGGTACGTGGATGTAAGACGACAGATGTTATAACACGGGTAAATCATCAGATCATCCCCAAGCTGTATCTCACAACTGCATGTGACTTAGTAAAGATGGTGTGAAACTCTTACCAGATACATTGGACTCCCTTGTCAGCGATAGGGAGTCACTCGAGCGGGTTGCCTCTCAGGGCCTGTAAGCGGACATCACAGCTCTGCAAACCTTCTGGGTCAAACTCTGCGTGGATCTCCCGGGGCCGCCAGGGAGATCCACGGTGTTGCACTATCCAATTACTGTTTAATGTGAGGTCTGTTTGGTGACATTCAACAGGTTAATCACATACCACGTATGTAAATGTATGATGTTTCACACCTGCTAGGTTCAGTCAGGTGCGATCATGTGACCCCACTCATCCAATGGGGAAGGCTGTTTGACAGCACATACAATTTGCTTTTTGGAATATTTTTTATAAATATAAGGCAACTTGGAGGGGATGCTGTATGCCCCAGTAGACGATCCATTTGATCGAAACGCGTCGGGCGCTTCTAGCATCCTTCTTTTTGCCCATCTTTGTTTTTATACCCTGTGATCACATTTTATTGTTACCTGGCTTTTTTAGCAATAAAAATCCCACTTTGCTCATCTACACTATGTGGAGCCTGTTTATTTTTTCTCCACATATCCACTGAGAGATCCAACCAGCCTTCACTTCAGTTTTTTTACGTGACGCACTGTTCCCTCTGATTCGCACCTTGGCCATCTTTTGGGAGGACCCACCTGGCGGCCCCGGGAGATCCACGCAGAGTTTGACCCAGAAGGTTCGCAGAGCTGTGATGTCCGCTTACAGGCCCTGAGAGGCAACCCGCTCGAGTGACTCCCTGTCGCTGACAAGGGAGTCCAATGTATCTGGTAAGAGTTTCTTACACACCATCTTTACTAAGTCACATGCAGTTGTGAGATACAGCTTGGGGATGATCTGATGATTTACCCGTGTTATAACATCTGTCGTCTTACATCCACGTACCATTTTCAGTGGGACATTCCATGTCATTGGTTTTCTATTCACTCACTGGACTTTTTTTCATCAATATTGAGAGACTTATAAGTTTCACCACTGTTATGTTTACCATTTGTGGACATTTGTTTATTTTAGTCGTTTTCTTGATCGAAGACTTTTTGCACAATCTATGCGCTACATTTTACTTTCACATGATTCTTTGGTTGTTGTCACCCTGTATGTAGCCGCTCCGCACCATATACTTTTTTAATTTAGCGCAGTGTATACTTTTATCACCTTTGCACTTGTTTGTTTGACTTTTTACACAGCAGCTATTGTATCACCCTCCATATTTTTTCATGGATGTGTTCAAATACAGGACCTCTAGGTCCTTAAATACTGATGGTGTATTTACGAATACTAATCCTAACACGGAATTAGGGGGTATGTTCATCAGACTCAAAAATCTGATGATCAGCGAACTTCACCTCCAATGGGATACCGCTTTCCTTGAGCAATACGTCAAAGAAAAGATGGTTCCTAGAGGTCTGAGGTGGGACATCCATCCTCAGCAAGACGAGGCTGATTTAGAACCATGTTTCAAATTTTTCAATGAGGAGGGCTTAAAATTATTGAGATTCCTATTAGACAGAAAACAGATCAAACTGTCCCTCATTGATATTGAAATTAGGGATTTGAAGGAGAAATTAACTCCACATAAAATGACTGCAGAATATATTTCACTATCCACCAGCTTGAGAAACACTTTAGAAAAAGAGGAGAAGGAACAAAGGAATAAAAAACAAAAAAAGTACAACAGAGACTATACAGATTATACCACACGTTCGGTCTTTAATTGGCAGAGAAAGCTTAATTCTCTCCCGGTCGCCAATGGGGATCCACCCCCCATGGAAACCGCCATGGCAACAACCACCAATTTAGACCGAACACTGGTTTATCAACCTCCACATAAATCGGAGTCCAGAGAACCCCCACCTCCTAAAAGAGGTGTAGAACAAGGACCACCTTGGCAGGGAGGGGCGCTCCGAGGACAAGAGGTCGGTCCAGAGGACACCCTGTAGATCCTTACCACAAGGGTAATTCGCGGGTTCCCCCTTCCAACTATGGAGACCCCCGTAATTACCACACCCCACAACGGCGGAGTCTGGATTATAATTATCATTCTCCGATTCATGTGAATAATAGATTCAGCCCTCTTAGGGACAATGTCCCCTATGAAAGGTATGGAGGTACATACTCTCATTATGAAAGAGAGGATGACTATTACCATCGTTCCCCTTACATCTACAATCAAAGTAGGCCAGGCCCCCACCAACCCCAGGATTTTCAGAGAACCACAGACTTCCATGCAGGAAATTCAGACAGAATAGAGGGACCAGAGGGGGGAGGAGGGTCCAACGCCAAAAGGAAAAGAGTGTGAGGGGAACGGGTATTTTCAATTTGAGTTCAGCTGTACTAACAGAAGCTGAGAAGTCGGTCCTGGACAGAGGACTCAAATTCGTACTACCCAAACCACTTAATCATTTTGCAACATTCATTGATGTTCTTAAATTCACCAGGAAGCTTAGTGTACAGAGGCACTTTCTTACCAAAATCACCCCCCCCCACACAACAGACCATTGTTTCAGCCACTACCCAAGTGGCAACATCTTCCCACAATGGAACTGTACCCTCCACAGAGGGAACGTTCTTGCACCCTCAGGTAATTTATTCGGGACTGTCCAACCCGTCCTTATTCAATCCCCCTGGTACCTTGGCCCCTTCTATCCAGGTCTTCAAGAGTTTGGTTTTGGAGGACCTGGATAGACTAGCCAAACGTCAAAAACGTCTACATGTCAAACCTGACATCAAGACGGGTTTAAAATCATTGTGTGAAAACAAGAACCTTGTCATCCGCCCGGCAGACAAGGGCGGAGGCATTGTTGTTCTTGATAAAGTAGATTATCTCCAAGAGATGAATAGGATTTTAGGCGATTCTGATACTTATCAGTGTATTCCTAGGGATCCCACAGTTCCCTTTAAAAAGGCCTTGGTGGAATTGATAGAGGAAGGTTTCTCCTTGGGAATTCTCAATAAAAAGGAAAAATGCTATTTGGTCCCTCAAGTACCACGTATTCCCGCCATATACTACCTCCCCAAGGTTCACAAGAACCCAACCAATCCTCCCGGCCGACCCATCGTCAGCGGGATCGATTCGGTTACGGCGAGGATTGGCAAATACGTGGACTTCTATTTACAACCTCTGGTTCAAACCACCCCCTCCTATCTGAAAGACAACAGAGACACAATTAAATTATTGGAGTCCGTTTCAATCAAAAAAGGTACCCTCTTAGTAACAGCTGACGTTGCAGCATTATACACGTGCATACCACACCATCTTGGTTTCGAAGCAGTCGAAAACCATCTCTCCAGAGATGGAAGACTCCCCACATTACAACGAAACTTCATTATGCAGCTGTTAAAATTCGCAACCAGGCATAACTATTTCTGGTTCCAGGACCGATTCTTTTTACAACAGAGGGGCGTGGCCATGGGGGCCAAATTTGCCCCCAGTCTCGCTAACCTCTTCATGGCCCAGTGGGAGGAGGATGTCGTCTATGCTGCCCGGAGACCTGAATTGGTTCTTTGGGCTAGGTACATAGACGACAACCTCCTCCTTTGGGAGGGAGATCTGCCATCCCTTGAGAGCTTCATGAATACTCTCAATGTCAATGATAGGGGGATTTCGTTGAGTTTTGAAGCTAGCACAACCAAGGTGCATTTCCTTGATCTCAAAATTTCAGTTGTGCACCAACACCTGGAGTTTCGTACCTACTTCAAACCCACAGATCGGAATGGGTACATTCCGATCGACAGCTGCCATCGCGAACAATGGCTTCGGTCAGTGCCCCGCAGCCAGTTTTTGAGATTGAGGCGCAACTGTACCCAGACTTCGGACTTTATATCCCAATCTCAAGTCCTTAGAAGCAGATTTCTGGATAAGGGTTATGACCCTTACCTTTTAGACAGCGAAATTAATAGAGCTTTACTCACTGAAAGGCAGGCTACGCTCACAGAACGCTCTAAAAACAATACTACATTTAATGCTAAGTTATCCTTTTTCACCACCCATTCCATTCAATCTAAACAGATCAAAGGTATCATTAAAAAACACTGGGGAATACTACAGAACGACAGACTACTTGGTCCTGTTTTACCCAAGCAGGCCTCGGTAGTCTTCAGAGGCGCTAGGTCCATTCAGGGACAGATCGCCCCAAATATAATAGACCCCCCTAAAAAAGTGTCGTTCTTTCAGGAGTGTAAAGGCTACTATCTCTGTCGTAAGTGTCAAGTTTGCCTTCATAACATTTGGGGAAGACGCAAGAGCGTCACTTTCAAGTCCACGGTCACTTCCCGTATCTACTTCATGAAGCATTTCACTACGTGCTCCTCGCAATATATCGTATACCTGATAACTTGTCCCTGCCACAAGCAATATGTGGGTCGCACGATCAGAACTTTCTCTGTTCGTGTCAACGAACACGTGGCTGCAATTAAAAAAGGTAGAGACAAGCACACTGTGCCACGTCACTACCTGGAACACCATGATAGGGACCCCACAGGAACCCTGTTCCAGGTTATCGATAGGTTCACCCCGCACTGGAGGGGCGAGTCACGTCTGCGTGGGGTTTCACGCCTCGAGACGTACTGGATCCACGAGCTGAGGTCCTTCTTCCCGTTTGGGTTGAACGCAGAGTGGGACCTCAACTCGTTCATCAATTCATCTTAATATCAATTTTTCTGCACCCACTTGGTTCCTCAATCATTACAATATATGCTTTTCGGGTGCCTTTTTAACTTCATTACCCATGTATAAGTCTAGTTTTTAATGTTCATACATTTTTAGTCTCCCCTGTTTTGGCGCATTTCTGGGGGGTGCGCTCACATTAGGTTTAGGGGTGAGCTATATCTCTCTCAGGTTTGGTTTTTTTACACCGGCATGGTCATGGTCAACATTTTGGGGACGGCGCATGCCTGTGTAGTTGCAGTGTTTGCGAACTTACTTTATTGTGTGTTTTTGAAAACATTGCATTTCTATCATTTATTTTGTCCATTGTTCCGATAAGAAGAGATTTATAACACACTTCGGGGGCTTTCGCCATCATTGATTTATTCCATGGTGGCTTTCTGGTCCCTGGTCTTTTATGGTTAGGAGTGAGCAGAGTACCGTCCCTCTTTGAGGCGTGCCTCTCTGCTGCACGGCCCCCTCCTTTGTGCCCTGCTTTATGTGGGGTGGTGTGTTCTATCCCCCACTTTGCAAGTGATTTCTGCCAGTTTCCCACCTTTTGGGTGGGTTTCCTGGTTGTCATCTGGGTTTAATGTTGTCTCCGGGGACACGGGGGAGGAGCGTGGGACCCGGTGTCTGGAACGTCCGGTCTGACGCTTGTCTCTCCTCCCTCCTTCTCTCTTTGACCTTCAGAGAGAGTAATCACATGACAGGGGACGGATGTCGAGCAAGCCCTGCGCTCTGACGTCACTTCCCTGTGTTTGTGTCGTGGAGGACGGGCGGCGCCGACGGAGACTTCCTGTCTCTGCTGCTATTGGCTGTTGGCTCCGCCCGCCCCCTGAGATGCAGTCCCTGATTGGCACTGACTCCCCTTTGGTTATAAGCAGACACAGAAGTGTCAGCAATGGGAGTATTGTGCCCGAAGGTGTAATTTCGTTTATTCCATTTCATTATTAAATGTTTAAACATTCTGGTGTTGCACTATCCAATTACTGTTTAATGTGAGGTCTGTTTGGTGACATTCAACAGGTTAATCACATACCACGTATGTAAATGTATGATGTTTCACACCTGCTAGGTTCAGTCAGGTGCGATCATGTGACCCCACTCATCCAATGGGGAAGGCTGTTTGACAGCACATACAATTTGCTTTTTGGAATGTTTTTTATAAATATAAGGCAACTTGGAGGGGATGCTGTATGCCCCAGTAGAAGATCCATTTGATCGAAACGCGTCGGGCGCTTCCAGCATCCTTCTTGTTGCCCATCTTTGTTTTTATACCCTGTGATCACATTTTATTGTTACCTGGCTTTTTTAGCAATAAAAATCCCACTTTGCTCATCTACACTATGTGGAGCCTGTTTATTTTTTCTCCACATATCCACTGAGAGATCCAACCAGCCTTCACTTCAGTTTTTTTACGTGACGCACTGTTCCCTCTGATTCGCACCTTGGCCATCCTTTGGGAGGACCCACCTGGCGGCCCCGGGAGATCCACGCAGAGTTTGACCCAGAAGGTTCGCAGAGCTGTGATGTCCGCTTACAGGCCCTGAGAGGCAACCCGCTCGAGTGACTCCCTGTCGCTGACAAGGGAGTCCAATGTATCTGGTAAGAGTTTCTTACACACCATCTTTACTAAGTCACATGCAGTTGTGAGATACAGCTTGGGGATGATCTGATGATTTACCCGTGTTATAACATCTGTCGTCTTACATCCACGCACCATTTTCAGTGGGACATTCCATGTCATTGGTTTTCTATTCACTCACTGGACTTTTATTCATCAATATTGAGAGACTTATAAGTTTCACCACTGTAATGCCGCGTACACACGAGCGGACTTTACGGCGGACTTTGCCCGGCGGATTTTTCGACGTACTTTCCGACGGACTTTCTGAATGAACGGACTTGCCTACACACAATCCACCAAAGTCCGTCGAATTCGTACGTGATGACGTACGACTGGACTAAAACAAGGAAGTTCATAGCCAGTAGCCAATAGCTGCCCTAGCGTGGCTTTTTAGTCCGTCGAACTAGCATACAGACGGCGGACTTTTCGACCGGACTCGATTTCAACGGATAAATTTTAAACAAGTTTCAAATCTAAGTCCGTCCAACTTTTGAGAAAACAAAGTCCGCTGGAGCCCACACACATCGAATTGTCCGACGAAATCCAGTCCGCCGGGCAAAGTCCGCCGTAAAGTCCGCTCGTGTGTACGCGGCATTATGTTTACCATTTGTGGACATTTGTTTATTTTAGTTGTTTTCTTGATCGAAGACTTTTTGCACAATCTATGCGCTACATTTTACTTTCACATGATTCTTTGGTTGTTGTCACCCTGTATGTAGCCGCTCCGCACCATATACTTTTTTAATTTAGCGCAGTGTATACTTTTATCTTCTTTGCAATCGTTCTTGCCAAACCAATTTATTAACCTTCTATGAGGAAGTGAGTTGCCATCTAGATAAAGGAAGGCCAGTAGACGTGGTGTATCTGGATTTTGCAAAAGCGTTTGACACAGTTCCCCATAAACGTTTACTGTACAAAATAAGGTCTATTGGCATGGACCATAGGGTGAGTACATGCATTGAAACCTGGCTATAAGGGCGAGTTCAGAGGGTGGTGATAAATGGGAAATACTCGGAATGGTCAGGGGTGGGTAGTGGTAGTGGGGTCCCACAGGGTTCTGTGCTGGGACCAATCCTATTTAATTTATTCATAAATGACCTGGAGGATGGGGTGAACAGCTCAATCTCTGTATCTCTGTAGGTTTCCACATCCGTAGGATGTGGAAACCTTGCAAGTAGATCTGAACAAATTATTGGGGTGGGCAACTACATGGCAAATGAGGTTTAATGTAGAAAAATGTAAAATAATGCATTTGGGTGGCAAAAATATGAATGCAATCTACTCACTGGGGGGAGAACCTCTGGGGGAATCTAGGATGGAAAAGGACCTGGGGGTCCTAGTAGATGATAGGCTCAGCAATGGCATGCAATGCCAAGCTGCTGCTAACAAAGCAAACAGAATAATGGCATGCATCAAAAAGGGGATTAACTAAAGAGATAAAGTGGTAATTCTCCCACTCTACAAGACTCTGGTCCGGCCGCACCTGGAGTATGCTGTCCAGTTCTGAGCACCAGGAAGGATGTGCTGGAAATGGAGCGAGTACAGAGAAGGGCAACAAAACTAATAAAGGGACTGGAGGATATTAGTTATGAAGAAAGGTTACAAGCACTGAACTTATTCTCTCTGGAGAAGAGACGCTTGAGAGGGGATATGATTTCAATTTACAAATGCTGTACTGGTGACCCCACAATAGGGATACAACTTTTCCGCAGAAGGGAGTTTAATAAGACTCGTGGCCACTCATTAACATTAGAACAAAAGAGCTTTAACCTTAAACTACGTAGAGGGTTCTTTACTGTAAGAGCCCTTTCACACTGGGGCGGGCGTCGGCGGTAAAACGCCGCTATTATTAGTGGCGTTTTACCGTCGGTATTCGGCCGCTAGCGGGGCGGTTTTACCCCTGCTAGCGGCCGAGAAAGGGTTAAATACCACCGCAAAGCGCCTCTGCAGAGGCGCTTTGCCGGCGGTATGGCTGCGCCGTCCCATTGATTTCAATGGGCAGGAGCGGTAAAGGAGCGGTATACACTCCGCTCCTTCACCGCTCCGAAGATGCTGCTGGCAGGACTTTTTTTACCGTCCTGCCAGCGCATCGCACCAGTGTGAAAGCCCTCGGGGCTTTCACACTGGAATGAAAGTAGCGGCACTTTCGGGTCGGTTTGCAGGCACTATTATTAGCGCAATAGGGCCTGCAAACCGCCCCAGTGTGAAAGGGCTCTAAGAGCTTCAAGGATGTGGAATTCCCTTCCACAGGCGGTGGTTTCAGCAGGGGGGCATCGATAGTTTCAAGAAACTATTAGTTGGGCACCTGAACGAGCACAACATTATTATTATTATACGCGATTTATATAGCACCAACAGTTTACGCAGCACTTTACAATGTATAGGGAGACAACACAGTTACAGTACAGTACAACATACAGGGATATACAATGTAATACTGACATATAAACACACACATAGGTTGGACTTGATGGACTTGTGTCTTTTTTCAACCTCACTTACTATGTAAACTATGTAAACTATATGACTTAAATCTCCAAAATGTTGAAATAAATAGCAGCTGTGTGTGCTATTTTACAAATCTGATGTGTGGCTATTTTGCCTAAAGCATAACTAACAAAACTTTTTTTGTGTTTTGGACAGAGTAGAGATGGATTAGAAAGTCTATTAGATTTTCATTGGTAACTGTGCCTCCATTAGAGAGATTCACCCTTTTTATTTGATCTGTTTACCATTAACATTTAAAGTGAAAGCAAAAGAAAATCCCAACATTTGGGTTGTTCCCAGAAAAGTAATAGAGGAGAAATCTTCCAATGGGGACACTAGTTCTTGTGACCTGGGGGATCCAAAGGGATTCCCTTAAAGTGGTTGTAAAGGCTCAATGTTTTTTACCTTCAAAAAACCTTCTGTGTACAGCGACCCCCCCGGCCCCCCTAAAACTTACCTGAGCCCCATCGCAATCTAGCGATGTGCACAACAGCCTCGCCACTCTGGGACTCTCACTCCTCATTGGCTGAGAAAGCAGCGGGAGCCAATGGGCAGTCACAGCTAGTGAGCCACTGAGGAGAGAGAGGGGGTGGGGCTGGCTCTGTGTGTGACTGGACATGCAGAGCTTTGGCTCAGGAGCGGGCCTGCTTGGGTGCCCCCACAGTAAGCTGCTTGCTCTGGGGCACTCAGGAGGAGAGGGGCCTGGAGCACTGCCGGGGGGACCCTGAGAAGAGGGGATCTGGGTTGCTCTGTGCAAGACCATTGCACAGAGCAAGTAAGTATAACATGTTTGTTATTTCAAAAAAATCTAAATAAACAACCAGCCTTTACTATCTCTTTAATTTGCAGGGACTTTCACTTATTTTGTCTATGGGACAGGAAGTGCAGGTTATTCTCCCCAATGGGACCCTCCCTTACTCTATCCAAAATGAAAAAAAAAAATTGCCTATATTTTTACTTCAACATAAATGTGTAGGACCATCTAAAAAATATGCAGTTATATAATTCTGGCTAGGTAAGACATTTATTATTATATTATATAAAAATGATTGTTAGCAGACACTGCCGTGATTGGACAAAGTGACAGTGTCTCTTTAAGTGATTATGCTTTGATCTCCAAAGTCAATCTTAACAGCCTTATAATATTACCCCAAAACTAATAAACAAAGGGGGGGTTATTTGCGAAAGGCAAATCTACTTCGCACTACAAGTGCATTGCAAGTTCACTTGAAAGTGCACTGAAAGTGCAGTTGCTGTAGATCTGAGGGGGGCATGCAAGAAAAATAAAAAAAGAGCATTTTTGCTTGTACATGAGTGGATGATAAAATCAGCAGAGCTCCCCCCCCCCCCCCCCCCCCAATTTCAGAGCTTCCCCTCAGATCTACAGTGATCTACAGCGACTGCACTTACAAGTGCACTTGTAGTGCAGAGTGGATTTCCCTTTAGTAAATCAACCCCAAACTGTCACATCTAATGGTTGATTTACTAAAGGCAAATAGATTGTGCACTTTTTGCACTCTGCAAGGGCATTTGCTTCAGAGTAAAGCAAATGAGGCGAAGCTACACTGTGCAAAGAATAAAGGGAAATAAAAAATAAAAACTAATTTTTGTATGCACATGGTAGGATGATGGAAGCCAGTAGAGCTTCCCCTCATAAGCTCTTGAATAAATGCCCTTGCAGAGCGCAACTGCACTCGCAAAGTGCACGTCTATTTGCCTTTAGTAAATCAACCCCATAGACTGGGATGGATGGACGCATTAGGGGTTATTTACTAAAGGCAAATCTACTTTGCATTACAAGGGCACTTGGAAGTGCAGTTGCTGTAGATCTGAGGGGAAGATCTGAAATGAGGGGAAGCTCTGCTGATTTTATCATCCAATCATTGCAAGCTAAAATGCTGCTTTTTATTTTCCTTGCATGTCCCCTTCAGATCTACAGCGACTGCACTTCCAAGTGCACTTGTAGTGCAAAGTGGTTTTGCCTTTAGCAAATCAACCCCATTGACTGAAAGAAATTAACAGAGACAGACTGGGACAACTGGATAGATAGACATTAACTGATGTGGCTTGATGAATCCTTATAAAAAATGAGACTCTGAGACCAGTATAGAAAGCTGTGTCTACCTACGAAAGTTTTCCTCCCTCTGGACAGATGATTACATGAAAGTGACACTTTAAAGTAGGGGTAGGCAACCTCGTCCCTCCAGCTGTGGTGAAACTATAAGTCCCATGAGACATTGCAAAACTCTGGCAATCACAGGCATGACTCCTAGAGGCAGAGGCATGATGGGATTTGTAGTTTCACCACAGCTGGAGGGCCGAGGTTGCCTACCCCTGCTTTAAAGTAATCAACGTATTTGAGTGTTTAGCAGTTTAAATAATGCCGTCTGATGTGACAGAATGGGGGGGTCAACACTGAAGAAATGTGGTAAGCTGGACGTTCTCCCAAGCAAAATCATCATACAGTCAGTCCTGGGTTTCCATCTTAGATCATTATCAGCATAGGTGTGCACAGCCTCTTGCATTAGGGTGTGTACCCCAAAGCTCAAACATGCATGCCTTTCTCTGATGCCTCAGCTGCACAGGACAGTGAATAAATGGGAAGTGCTCTGTCCTGAGCGGCTTCCTGTTCATTCACAAACATAAGCCTAGTAAACACAGTTTACTAGGCTTCAGTTATGAATGAACAAAGTGAGTGGGTTTGTTCACTGTGTTCATTTAGAAAGGGAAGGGGCCGGTAACTTACATATTTACTGGCCCCTTCCGCTGCTCTTCATCCTGAAATATCCCCCGCAACAGCTGGGAGGAGAGGAGGGAAGCCAGCAGCACTGCAGGGCTGGGAGGGGGGCCTAACACGGGAAGAAGTCCGGGCAGTAGGGGGAATCTGCACTGCATGTAGTGATTAGGGTGTGCCCAGGCACACCTGGCACACTCCCTGCGCACACCTATGATTCTCAGTAATGCCTGGTAATGATCAGGTTAAACAGTCAGAGGATTAAAGTATTAATACACTGAATGTAACAGCACTAAAAGTGGAGTTCTTAAGTTTATACAAAGGGTGGCAAAAAAAAGGTTAATAAGATTGCTTAAATTAAATCCAAGTTAATGTTGCTTTCAATGTAATTTGCTTTCTAATTCAAACATATTTAAGAGAACTTAAATCTTCTGTCCATGTTGTTTAACTTTGGATAGTAAAACATTTTTTTTTCTGCCAGTAAATACCTTATACAGCCCACTTCCTCTATTTTGTCTGGTCATTAACCTAGGCTTATGACATCGTGCACAGCTCTCTCTCTCACTCTTGTGAGAGTTTGCCAGGAAGGGAGGGGGGATGAGTCATACGAGGGCCAATGAAAGCTGCAGGGCTGCAGAGCTTGAGGTATGCCTCTGTGTGTCTGTGTAAATCCAGGAAGTGAACAGGCAGCAGCTTCAGCTGCCCACAGTTAAAATGGCTGCAGCCAGACTCAGTGGAGGGAGATTTCTGCAGCATATTTGGCAAGTACAGAATCACAGTATATATAAAATAATATGCAAAGTGGTTTGAGGGAAGCTTCAGAATGACAAAGATGTTTTTATTACAAATTATGTGAGCAGACTGCAGTTCCTCTTTAACTTTAAACATTCTAAAAAAACCAAATACCAAAAAAACTGTAGAGCCGGGAGCCCATGCACTGGGTACATGAACTACAGTTATGTGATCTCAGTATGAAAACATGTACATATTTCCTAGTGGAATAAAACTCTAACCACAAAAACGCCTCTCACTTCCACTAAGTGGGATCTCAGAGCACCATGCTAAATAATGACCAGTAAAACACTCTTCTGGCAAAGCTATTTAAAATGTAGCATGATTCTGCAAATAATCTCTAAAGATACAACTCCGGACATCTGGGAGATAACTGGAGAATTTCAAGAAATAAGACATGTCAGCTATAGAAGGGAAAGTACAGATAAACTGTAAATGCCAATGGGCCTTGTTACCCAACACCTCCACAGGACTGTATAATATTTGTATTTTTCCATTGAAGCAAAGTAATAATGATTTTGGTTAAAATATATGTAAATGTAATTGAAAAGATACTTACTCCAAAAGTGCTTTGTCAATTTCATAGACATGTTCCTTCTGTTCTCTGGTTTCAAGTCACTTTTCAAGGACTTCTCTTAAGCTGTTTTTTTTTTTTTTTTTACCGAATCTTATAAACTTGATACACAGCCTGTCTCTTCAGTGACTTGAATTTCACTTTTTGCACTGTTATCTGCATGACTACAGCCAAAACTCTTAGTTCTTGTGTACATCCCTTCCCCTTTTAGTAGGTGAGCTTTTCTCAGTATGGTTCTCGTTTTCAAAGTTTTATGTATAGATATGACCAAACTAATCTTGAACTCATTGGATTTCAGGTCCAACAGAAAACACATTGATTAGCAGATACAGATTAAGAGACTGGTAAATCTGCTTAATCTTGTCTGTCTGCTTTATTTATTACTTTTTGTGCAATGAAAAAGTGACTCTACTGCCTTTCGGCTATGTTCACACCTTTGTGTTGCATTAAAACAGAGAGCATTAACGTGCGTTACTTCCTGCATTAACGTGCATTGTGTTGAGGCAGTCTATTCAGTTGCATAGACTCCTTAGCGTACTAAAATAGACAAAAAAGATGTATGTTCTCTATTTGAGGGGTAGTGCATTTTGGTATGCTAACACACATGTGCACTGGCACTGTTTGTTGGGGTGCAATTAAGAATGAATAGCATTGCAGCACCACATTGCACAAGATGCTGCTTTCTAAGGTTGGGCACCCAAAACCCAAGAACCCAGTGAGCACTCAACTCCATTTTCCTCCTAGAGCCTTCAGAAATCAGGTGGGCCCATATACTGTACATTATCCACCTAGTGGGGAAAAGTAAGCTACTATACCCTGCCTACAGGTAACCTGTAATCTTATCACCACAATACAAAGTGATACAACAGGTTATATGTTTAAATAAGATTAAATACATTATATTAAATAAAAAACACCCCATTTACAAACTTTGCATGTTTTTAAAGAGAAGCTTGGGATATAAAAAAAAATGTATACATCGATCTGATGCTGCATCTGTCCACCATTACCTCTGCAGTGAGCACTGGGCAGTGAAGGGGGTGGGCGCAGCTGGTTAAGTCTCCCAGTGGCACATCTGAGAGACTGAGACAGCTGCAGGCCCAGGCATCTGAGCAAATCCCGACTATAAAGACAGGATCTTTACCCAGCCTGGACTGGCTGAGTGATGTCAGCTGACAGCAGTCTGAAAACGGGTCACAGTAGTGCTGAAAGAACTGCACTCCTGTGATCCATAGGAAAAGTAGGGCCAACAAATCTTTGGCCAAACTTCTCCTTTAAGTTTATAGAAAGAAGTGGGCTTATTGTGGGTTCCTTGAGGGTAGGGACCGATGTGGGTGTATGTTGTATGTGTGGAGTGCTGCGTGAATTGGCGGCGCTATATGGGTACCTTAAATAAAAAATAGGGATGATTGTAGACACGCACCCACACTCACTCAGGTTGAACTGGATGGACTGGTGTCTTTATTCAACCTTACTAACTATGTAAGTACTGGGGTTGATTTGCTAAAGCTGGAGAGTGCAAAATCTGTTGCAGCTCTGCATAGAAACCAATCAGCTTCCAGGTTTATTTGTCAAATCTTAATTGAACAAGCTGAAGTTAGAAGCCGATTAGCTACTATGCACAGCCTTACCAAAGTTTGCACTCTCAAGTTTTAGTAAATCAACCCCAATGTTTAAAGTGGTAATAAAGTTGAATTGTTTTTCATAAATCAGAAAAAAATAATATAGCTCACATGCATTTAATTTTTTTAATTAAATTTCCTCATTTGGGTTATCTTTTTCAATTGTCCCCTGGTCACACCACTATATTCCTGTTCTCCCTGTGCCTTTATGGATTCTGGTATGGGTTCCCTCTATGTGCGCACTCCTGCTTTGTACTACACTTCTATGAGCAGCCATTCAGAGAGAGCACCAGGGTGAATGGGACACAGAACAAAAGCCATCTTGTGTGTCTCTCTCATACTGGTGCGCTGAATAGTTTTACCACCTCTTTTGGCCCCAGCAGCACAGGGGGCACATAAAGAATGAGAATATAGCAACACACCCAGGGGACAATTGAAAAAGGAAGCACTTACGAGGAAATAAAAAAATCAAATGCAAGTGAGTTATGTTCCCTTTATCTGATTTAGGAAAAAATGATTTTAGTAAAAGTAAAATGATCACTAGGGGGAATGGTTATTCTAAATTGACGTGTATAAATGCCCTTTGTTACTCTTGGTGTGTGCACCTGGCATTTTCACATTGTCAATCATGCTGCAGAGTGGCTCTGTGCCTTGTAGTCACTGTGATGGCCAATCACAGCAATCACTAATATACGCAGTCATTTTTTTTGGTAATTAATGGTAGCATACGAGCACTAATAATATTCAAAAACAAAGAAACTGATGTTAGATTACTGTAGTCAGATTTGTAATTTCTGGGTTAGTACACTTGACACATCTCTAAAACTGCCTTTGTGGCCAATTCCAGTACAACCACGTAACCAATTCATTTATTCCTACATCTATGGGATACATAAAGACCTTTACTCATTTCTGTAAACAAACCCAGTAAGCAGAATCAAATAATATTTGTAACCGATTGTGCTGAAAATTAAAGCAGGCGATACAAAAAACACTGGAGCGTCCAAATCTACATCTACTGTATATCACTGCAGATTATTTGTACAGCTGATGAGAATAGATCTGCGAGTAAATTATTTCACTGTTTTCATAAATAGATCCCATGTACATAAATTACAAGATGGTCATCATCTATAGTGGAAAGAATTTGTACCAAGAGAAATACGATCCCTCAAGAGAAAATGTAACATTATGCACTGTAAATTACCATACAGCTGTGTTGTTAGAATATTGTGTAAGTCTAATTCCTAACATGCCACACTTTTGGCTAAATCTAGGGATTTTTATTTTGTTATTTATTTAGTGTGACGAATTTCACCCACATATGGCTAGTGTTTAAAAATGTGCCGGGGTAACACCATATTCACA
Organism: Lithobates septentrionalis; assembly: GCA_037952835.1. NCBI lineage: Eukaryota > Metazoa > Chordata > Amphibia > Anura > Ranidae > Lithobates > Lithobates septentrionalis. Next base: position 217,865 of record JBBDGP010002691.1, on the reverse strand, counting down.
GTACTTTCTTACAATTTTACACAATGTGCAAAACCCATCTACGCATAAGCATATAAGCCTGTATGTTGACTGGTACGTTAGCCTATTATGAATGCTGCTGCCAGGCTTATCCACCTTACCCACCATTCAGCATCTGCCAACCCTCTCCTCCAATCCCTACACTGGCTCCCAATTTGCCCAGCAAATTAAATTTAAAATACTAACCACAACATACAACGCCATTCACAACTCTGCCACGAGCTACATCACCAATCTTGTCTCCAAATATCACCCAAATCGTCCTCTCTGCTCTTCTCAAGACCTCCTACTCTCAAGTCAAATGAAAATATTTGCCAGCACACCATGGAATGGCGTAGATAGCGTCCAAATGTGTAATTTATTGCATGATCACAACACAAAGAGAGTGCAATGTTTCGGAGTCACGCAGGACACCTTCGTCAGGCATGTGATGACATGCCTGACGAAGGGGTCCTGCGTGACTCCGAAACATTGCACTCTCTTTGTGTTGTGATCATGCAATAAATTACACGTTTGGACGCTATCTACGCCGTTCCATGGTGTGCTGGCAAATATTTTCATTTGACTTGAGAGTAGGAGGTCTTGAAAAGAGCAGATATTTTCATTTGACTTGAACCAGTATCCAGCTGGTTGCTGGTTGCAGCACCCATATTTCGTAAACTCATCCAGGAAAGTGTGCGATGGGAATATGAAGTACTCCTACTCTCAAGCTTTCTCGTCTCCTCCTCCCATGCTCATCTCCAGGATTTCTCCAGAGCCTCTCCCATCCTCTGGAAATCGCTACCTCAACCTGTCTGGCTTTCCTCTACTCTTGCTACCTTCAGGCGCTCCCTGAAAACTCATCTCTTCAGGGAAGCCTATCACGCCTCCAACTAATCTTTTACCACTTCCATCAGCTCATTCCCCACAGTTACAACCTTTTGTACCACCTGCCCCACTCTATTAGATTGCAAGCTCTTCTGAGCAGGGCCCTCTTAATCCTCTTGTATTTTATTGTATTATAACTGTATTATCTCCCTTTTATATTTTAAAGCGCTGCGTAAATTGTTGGGGATGTATAAATCCTGTATAATAATAATAAGCTGGTGTCTGTGGGAAGGGAAAGTGTGTACACAAATGTCTAGTTTGCACAAGAAGATGTTTATCTGTAAGCTACATTGGCAGAGAACCGTGCACAACTTCACTTCATATTGTTGCATGCAAGAACTTGAATCAATCAAGCCAATTGTTTTTTTCACATACAGACATTGAATCAGTTATCTAAAGTACAGACACATACATTTTAGTGAAGTTGCCTATTTAAAGCAGAACTCAAGCCAAAAATAAGAACATAACAATGAATAGCCCAATAAAAAATACATTAACAAGAACAGCTTTTGATGCAATCAATACAGAGATTCCCCCCACAGCACTTCTTTCTCTGCCACTAAATGTCCTTAGACTGATTGCCAATATCATTCAACCCACTTTCTGTGAGCATAGGTTGTCCTGGATTTGCCTAAGCCTGTGACTGGACAGAGAAAGGAGAAGCACCACAGTGATGAGGTCATCTCTCTATCGCTCTGCTTTCACTTCCTAACAGCATTCTTCTTGTCAGAACATCAGCTGATTCTAAGGATGAGCTAAGGGATGAGTTTGACCCAAACCCAGTCTGTGCACAGTTCGGTGAGCTGGCAAACAAACTTGGACCAACATATTTAGTCATGTCACCCAAGGATTCTTGGTGTGTTGTTGACATAGAGAAGCAATTGGCGGGTTATCATGTTGGTAGGTCTACATTGTCATGCGGGGACACTGGCTGGATGCCAGAAAGAAAACAGAGTGTTTCTTACAATGCCGATTTCTGTGAGAGGACACAGCACTGGCTGCAGCATGCAATTTTTTTCCATTCGTGATCGCTATGATTGATCACAGTGATCACATCCTACAGGTCCAGTGTTTTTGGCCCTGTAGTCTGATCTGTGATCTGCTGTGTTCAATCATATATATGACCTCCTATCCTTTAGTTTACAACAGCTGGACAGCAAGTGGTTATTTCAGACTTCAAGGGCATGTTTGATGTTCAAATTATCTTAACTGCATTAAATGTAAATACAAAAACACAAATTACTGCATCTCAGTTATACGTCATTAATACATCAAATATATTTTTAAAATGCAAACGGTGTAAGTAAATGGATCTGACCTGGTCTCAGCCTCTTGCAGTCCCCGTACAGCCGGCCTGGCGTGTGAGAGGAAAAGGCAGCACAGATAGCTAATTATGGATGTGCGAACCTGGCAAAGTTTGGTTCGTAGAAGGTTTGCATGTGATGAACGCCATTTTTCAAAAAAGTTGTGGCAGAAAAATGAAATCTTCAAAAGAACCACCATGCCATTTAAAAAATACATTAGGGTGTCTGCTGCAAAAAAGTCTCACATATGTGTTACCCCCATACTTGGATGGAGTAGCAGAATGTGTTTTGGGGTGTAATTTTAGGTGTGACCTTGCTGTGTGTGAGAAATATCTTTATAATTGACAGCAGTGTGTAAAAAAATGCACTTTAATTTTCTTTCTTCAAAAGGTATGAGTCCAGCCTTGAAGTGGTTTAAAGTCAGAAGGTTTTTTATCTTAATGCATTCTATGCATTAAGATAAGAAAACCTTCTGTGTGTAGCAGCCCCCCTCGGGCCCCCTAATGCTTACTTGAGCCCGATCTTCCTCCAGCGATGGGCACGAGTGCTTCGGCCGTCCGAGACTTTCCTTCCTGTTTGGCTGAAACACAGCAGCGGCACCATTGGATCCCGCCGCCATCAATCAAAGCCAGTTAACCAATCAGGGGAGAGAGGGGCGGGGCAAACCGTGGCTCCATGTCTGAATGGACACAGGGAGCTGTGACTCGGCTTGGGTGCCCCCATAGCAAACTGCTTGCTGTGGGGGCACTCAATAGGAGGGAGGGGCCAGGAGCGCTAAAGAGGGACCAGAGAAGAGGAGGATCCAGGCTGCTCTGTGCAAATCGACTGCACAGAGCAGGTAAGTATGACATGTTTGTTATTTAATAGAAACAAAAAAAGACTTTACAATCACTTTAATGTATAGAGCTAGCCCAGCACATTTGAGGCAGGGACTGTCTTACAATTATGCATTTTTAATTGTGTAGATCACTTTTATTCAAGCATTTTCCAGTATGGTTATTGATTAAACATATAGAATTCTCTAATGGATGTCAAGTACAGAATGATATATAGGTAATGATGAGTGACATGAATTCACATCAAATAGGCAGTCATTTTGACATCATGGTCTCTATCTAGATTGCTGAGTGTCAGAGTCTTAATCCATCAAGTTTTATAAAATCACTGATGCATCTAAACAGTATTACAAAAGTGTTCCTGTCTGTGTTTGATTTTCAAACATTCCACACTTTGCACTTATGCATGAAAATCCAAACACAGCCACTAAATTCTCAGTTTTTAACAATTCATAGACATTATTTTTGTTGTATTGAATCAGACTGGATTGTTTCTATTTCTGCAATTACTATCATAAAGCTCTTTTGATCCTTGGTTCAGAAAAACATAGAATTCACAAATCCAAAAAAAACTCAAGTTCTTAGCCTGACCCCTTGGGTTATCTAATTCTATAATATATGGATAAATATAATCTAACATGATTTAGTTTAGTCTATGGTCTTTGGATTCCCATCCCTCATTGACTACGTAGAAGGGGCTTAGTGACCTTATGGGCTTACTTGATAAAAAAAAAATTTCAAGGAGAAAAGTGCTAAGTTTAGTACACAAAGCTCACAATCAGACTTACACTCTTCATTGAACAGGCCACTTTCAATATGAATGTTTTACACGTAAAGTTGAAACAGCTAAATGCACAAATAAAATACATGTATGGGAGCTATTTTACCCATCAAAGGGTTTTTATTTCTGTCTATTCCGTCCACTGTCTCGTAGCACAACCTTGTCTAGCAGGAGAGGGAACCTGATATTTCTCTGCTGCAGTTTCACTTTTACTTGAATGTCCTCCCCCCACCTCCAGCCTGTGACTGGACAGTGAAGGGAAGTTAATTGCTCTGTCATTGTTGCATTGCAGGACACTTGATTGGCTTTTTACACTACTTCTCCCTCCTCCTCTCTGAGCTCTTCTGCACAGAGACTGCAAGAAGCTTACATGAAGACGAATTCAGGTACTTGCACTGCTCTCGCTATAACCACTTCAAGTCCGCAATACGTATACACATATATATATATATATATATATATATATATATACGTATATATACATATATATATATATATATATATATATATATATATATATACGTATATATACATATATATATATATATATATATATATATATATACGTATATATACATATATATATATATATATATATATATATATATATATATATATATATATATATATATATATATATATATATATATATATATATATATATATATACGTATATATACATATATATATATATATATATATATATATATATATATATATAACTATATATATACGTTGCAGCTTTGAAGTGGTTTACCGGGGTTGTGGCTGAAGCTATCAGCCATAATTCGTAATTCGGTATTTCTTTTTTCAGCCGGCGGTCCTCTTTCTTATAAAAGTGATCCGAGTGGCTAATTAGCCCATGGATTGCTTTTAGAAGCAGCGGTAGAGGTCCCCCTCCCACTCCCGCTGCTTGCCGGTGTCTCTCGGGCTTACCGTTCTTACTGGTGAGCCCAGGAAACGATCCAATGGTTCGCATGGCTGGCCACAGAGGTGAAGAGAGACCAGATCGTCTCTGATCACCTCTATGATCTAGGAGGAACGAAGGGACGTTGTGACATCACTTCCGGTCTAGGGCAGAAGTAAACAATTTTTTTTTAAAGAATAAGATCAATGGGTTTTTTTGATCTTTTGCTTTAAAAGGTAGAGGATCTGTCATTCTTTATTTCTATTACAAGGGGTGTTTACATTATTTGTAATAGGAATAAAAGTGATAAAAAAAATTAAAGGGACAGTGTAAAAAAAAGTGTAGAAGCGACTGCATGCGTAAGTCACGCACACATATGTAAACTGTGTTCACACCGCACATGTGAGGTATCGCCGCAAACATCAGAGCAAGAGCAATAATTCTAGCCATAGACCTCCTCTGTAACACTATATAGGTAACCTTTAGAAATTTTGAAAGCGTCACCATTCCACAAGCGTGCCCAATTTTAAAGCATGACATGTTAAGTATCTATTTTCTCAGCATAACATCATCTTTTATATCCTACCAAAACATTGGGTTATATATTGTGTTTTTTTGCATTAAAGTTCATTAAAGTGCATTATTTCCCAAAAAATTGCGTTTGAAAAACTGCTGCTCAAATACCGTGTGACATAGACAATTGCAGTGATCGCCATTTTATTCTCTGGGGTCTCTGCTAAAAAAAATATATATATATAAGGTTTGGGGGTTCTATGTAATTTTCTAGAAAAAAAATAAATTTTTTTTCTTGTAAACATAAAGTGTCAGAAAAGGCCTGGTCCTTGATTGGTACATTTAAAGGAAATCTATGGTCACGGCATACACTTTCACATAGCTCCCAACTGTCCCTGATTTTGAGGGACTGTCCCTGATTTGGAACATAGTCCCTCTGTCCCTCTTTCATCCTCATTTGTTCCTCATTTTGGTCTGATCTATATAGTTGTATACAGTATAAAATGCAGTATTTATCATTTAGAAAGTGTTTCCCAGTGCTAAATATTTCATCAAATTTCTAAATTGGTGCATTTGTAAATTTCAAAAGCCAGTATATGTGTGCAGCAGCCTTAGCCGCCTAATACTTACCTGAGCCCCAGATCCAGCGATGTTGCAGGAGTGTCTCGGCTGCCCAAGACTTTGGCTGAGACAGCAGCGTGGAGCCATTTGCTCCCGCTGTTGTGCACCAAATTCAGTCGGCCAATGAGGAGAGAAAGGGGCGGGGCGGGCCACGGCTCCATGTCTGAATGGACACACAGAGCTGCAGCTCGGCTCGGGTGCCCCCATAGCAAGCTGCTTGCTGTGGAGGCACTTAACAGGAGGAAGGAGCCAGGAGCGCTGAAGAGGGACCCGAGAAGAGGAGGATCTGGGTTGCTCTGTGCAAAACCACTGCACAGGGCAGGTACCGTATATACTCGAGTATAAGCCAACCATCTGCAGCCTCACTGTGCCCACCTGCAGCCTCACTGTGCCCATTTGCACCCTCACTGTGCCCATCTGCAGCTTCACTGTGCCTATTTGCAGCCTCACTGTGCCAATTTGCAGCCTCACTGTGCCCGTCTGCAGCCTCACTGTGCCCGTCTGCAGCCTCACTGTGCCCACCTGTACCTTTGACCACAAACAGTGGGTGTCTCCTGCTGTGACATGCAACTGCATTCTTAACTGTTCGGTGGCCGTCCACTGTAAAAAAGCCCCGCCTCCTCCTCGTCTGTGATAGACGTAACACTGATTCAGTTTCCCAGCATTGTATCAGTGTTCAGTGTTATGTCTATCACGGACGAGGAGGAGGCAGGGCTTTGTTAAAGTGGACGGCCGCCAAACAGTTAAGACTACATGACACACCGGGAGACCCTCACTCGAGTATAAGCCGAGGGGGGCTTTTTCAGCATAAAAAATGTGCTGAAAAAGTCAGCTTATACTCAAGTATATACATAAGTATAATTTTACATTTTTCATTTTAACTAAAAAAAAAACAAAACAAGACTTTACAATCAATTGTAAAACTAATAATTTTTGTTGTTCTCCTTTAAGTGGGCATGGCAGGGGGTGTGTCCTATGCCTATACATACTTTTGCTAAAAGATTTCCCTCATTCCCTTCTCAAAAAGTTTGGAGGTATGCTTTCATTTGATGACATCAGCCATGTAATACCATTACAAACGATTGTTATATTTGACAATCTGATATAGGCTTACTTGAAAAATCAACTTTCATTTTATAAGCTCTGCCTGTCTGCTGGCCATCTCTCCCCACAGCTTCCTAAATTCTCTGCATGCTTTTCAGCTTCTGTATGCTGTTTAATTTGAATTTCTATGGACTACATATCCAATGGTACCTTGCTGCCTGCAGGTAGTGTTTCTTGTACCGACTGCGCTTCTGAAACTCCTCCCCTCAGTTCCTCTGTAGTTCAGAAGGTAGGCTCTGTGAAATGTGTGACACAGCAGCACCAAATCACAGGGCATAGTGACAATGTGTCACAGAATTCAAGAAAGTAAATATGTGGAGATATTCGCAATGTAAGTTTATAAACTTCAATATCATTCAAATTAACAGAAGTAGGCTAGAAATTCTTGAAATTAATATTTTATTTTACATTTTAACCATAGATATAGTTTAAGGTTTAATGGTTAAAGAGCTGCATTAATATACAGTATGTCTTATATATCAACCTTTAGTTTTGTTCAAGTTTTAGCATTTTTTTTTGTTGCCACGTTTTGGGTTTCTGAGGCCAGTTCTTCTTATGCATTAGGCAACCAACAATGATAAATTACATGTAACCAGTCATGTATAATTAGAAGAAGGGGCTAATTACTGGAATGATGAAGAGGCAAGACACAGAATGATGCTACCCATGGTTTAGCAGCAGGTATTTATATTTTCTGTGAGGTCATTATATACCATATACATATTACAGTACAAAAACCAGAAGAATTTTTAATGTGACATTATTTCTGACTCAGCAGACAGCCACAGAAGAAGGCAATAAGCCATGCATAGCAAATGTCTAGTGAATGTGCAGATTTCAGCTTTTCCATTACTCATAAAGCATATGCATAGTTAAAAGTGTGATGTTCTGTAAAGTTATAGACATCAGAGGTCAAGTATATGAGCTTAAAAAGCTAACAAAATCAATTCATCTACTTCGCTATAACTGTAAAGTAAAACAATTTATGTTCTTTGCTGCTTTGCTACATGGTGGAATAAGCTTCACTTTTCAGTAGTAAACTTTAACTAGGATTTGCCTTTAGTGACACATTTTACTGCTGATGATATACAGTGTTAAAGTGTAAGTGTAGCTTCCAATGCACACACACACACACCACTGTTGACAGCAATAAACCAGCTATCAACAACTGGTCTCGAACATCTGGTAACTGTATGGACACAACTGTGCAAACACCACCAACATGGAAGACAATTACATGTACAATTGCTTCTGTTTAAGTGCTTAAGACCTGAGACCAGCTTAGGGAAATCCAGTCGTTCAAAAGTTCGCAAAGGTTACAGAGTTTAGGAAACACCAACATGTACAAGAGGATATGCACGCAGTTACTTGTCATGTTTATAACATCACACTATGCATTTACTATCCCACTGACAAATCTTTTAGGAACAAGACAATGTCATCCATACCGATAACAAAATCGTGTTGTATAATGGCTACAATTGACTAGCGAGAAATACTCCTGGACTTTGGGCCCTCTCTAAACTACTTGTAGACAATAACTTGGGCCATCTGCAGTCACAAATACTCATGACTAGGGTACAAAAGATGCTTTGACTTCATTACTTCTCAATCACCACTAACCATTACCATTAAATGATTGTAAAAGAAAATGAAAAAAAAAAAAAAAAATAACAAACATCTCTATACTTACCTGCTCTGTGCAATGGATGTGCACAGAGTGGCCCCGAACCTCCTCTTCTAGGGTCCCCCACCAGTGCTCCTGGATCCTCCTATCTGTCCAGTGTCCCCACGTGAAGCTGCTTCTCATGGGGGCACTTGTGCATCCTTGCTCCATTGACACAGACAGGGAGACTCGACTCCTGCGCAGTGAAGAGGGAGACGGCAGCGAGAGCCACTGGGGCTGGGAGGATTCTTCAGCAGAGAAGGTTTTTTACCTTAATGCATAGAATGCATTAAGGTAGATAAACCTTGAGGCTTTAGAACCACTTTACGTAGCCACACAAAGACACAGGATAGAATTGAATGGCCATAGCAACCCTTTATTAACCACTTCAATACAGGGCATTTTCACCCCCTTCCTGCCCAAGCCAATTTTCAGCTTTCAGCGCTGTCACACTTTGAATAACAATTGCACGGTCATGCAACACTGTACCTAAATGAAATTTTTATCATTTTTTCCCCACTAATAGAGCTTTCTTTTGGTGGTATTTGATTACCCCTGCGGTTTTTATTTCTTGCGCTATAAACAAAACAACAGTGACAAGTTTGAAAAAAAGACAATATTTTTTACTTTTTGCTATAATAAATATCCAAATTTTTTTTTTTTAAAACAAATTTTTTTCCTCAGTTTAGGCCGATACGTATTCTTCTACATATTTTTGGTAAACAATATCGCAATGAATGTATATTTATTGGTTTGCGCAAAAGTTATAGCGTCTACAAAAAAAGGGGATAGATTTATAGCATTTTCATTTTTATTTTTATTTTTACTAGTAATGGCGGCGATCTGCGATTTTTATCATGACTGCGATATTGCGGCGGACACATCGGACACTTTTGACACATTTTTGGGACCATTCACATTTATACAACGATCCGTGCTATAAAAATGCATTGATTACTGTATAAATGCGACTGGCAATGAAGGGGTTAACCAGGAGGGGCGCTGTAGGGGTTAATTATGTTCCTAAGGAGTGATTCTAACAGTGGGGGGAGGGGACTCACAAGGGGGGGGAGACTGATCGGTGTTCCTCTGTACAAGGAACACACCATCGGTCTCCTCCCATCTGACAGGACGTGGATCTGTGTGTTTACACACACAGATCCACGGTCCTGCTCAGTTACCGGGCAATCGCGGGTGCCCGGCGGACATCGCGGCCGCCGGGCACCGGCACCGGAAACCAGTTGTGACGCGGCAGGCGCGCGCGCCCCCTGGAGTGCCTGGAAGGCCGTCACGTCATATGACAGCGGCCCAGGATAACAGCTGCACCGTCCCGCTGTCATAAGATGCATTAAGGTGAAAAAACAGGAGGGTTTACAACCCCTTTAAGTCCTGCAGACAACCTTTACATGTCCAATTCCTCTCTCTTTGACAGTTTTTTTTTTAATTGAAAATGTGCGTATCTTCCTTTTTATAGCTTAAAACACCTACCAAATAATAAACAGAATAAGGAAAAAAAGTCTCAGCTGCCGCACACAATATAGGACTGGCATGTGATAGGTGATAGCAGCCTCAGCCTAACTCAATCCAGGCCACACCCCCTGACATGTTTCACCCCACCCACGGGGCTTAGTCATGGAGGTAAGTTTACCAATTCCACTTTCCTTGCTAGTTCTTAAAAATGTGTCTATCTTCTTTTTTCTAGCTTAATAAACCTACCAAATAATAAACAGAGCAAGGGAAAAAATCTCAGCCACCGCACACCATACAGGCTTGGCATATGATGATATCAGCCTCAATTTAACCCCATTCCAGGCCATGCCCCCCCAGACATGTTTCACCACACCCACAGGGCTAAGTCATGAAGTTAAACTTACACGTCAGGCTTGTATGTTGTGCGGTGGGTGAGATTGTTTTTTTTCTTATTGTTCTGCCAATTATATGGAGTCAAAGCAGACTCCTAGCCTGACCTGCACCCTCAATGGAATACACTAAATTGGGTACATACTGTAGATGCTGGAGCAGAGACACTAAAGTTGGCTCAGGTTCATACCAAATAATACACCTGCAAAAATGTTCCACAGAATCTAACATATGCACATTTTATGGTAGAGCTGTTCGTTTATGGGTCCTGTATATAACGTAATGGCCCTAGGGTCAGTTATACTGTTTGCACCTCCTGTATTCCCTAGGATGATTTATTGTTTTATAAGGATTTTTTCTTTTAATTTAGTTTAGTTTTGGATAAAGTGGCAGGGGATTAGAACCCCTGTCAAGTTTTATTGCTGTCTATGTCCTTGATTGATCTCTTTTTTGTCATGGTGATCATTGTCGCTTGTATAAAAAATAATATAATACTACATTAATAATGAAATAATAGTCTTAGATTGTAAGCTCTCTGATTCCTACTGTATTAAAGTGTTTTATAGTTGTACTGTCTACCCAGAAGTTGTAAGATGCTGCATAAACTGTTGGCACTATATAAATCCTGTATAATAATAATAGTAATAATAAATCACAATAAATGAATAATAAAATAATTAGAAGTGCAAAATGTTAGAGTTGTCACGGGTTCATAAGAACAGGAAATAAACAGAATTCTTTCAATAGAGACACCTCTTCAGATACAATTGTCTAAAAGGGGATTGTCCTTTTGGTTTGGTTGTACCTTTGGGGCAGGGAATAAATGGAATTCTCCTATATTGGACACAGACATAAAAAAAAAAACAAATAAAAAAAATGAATGAATGAAAACATAAAAGAGGGTCAGCACTAAAGGAAAGAAATGGGCAGCTTGCATATACAGTACCCAAACAAACCAACAAAGAAAAGAATGCATTGCCTCCATATGTAGAATATTACAAACTTAAAGCATGTGCTATCAATACAGCATTCATAATGTTCCGCTCTCAAAACACTGACTATGTGTGGTTCTAAACGGACAGCTAAACACTTGTCAGAGACTCCAGTAAACGGAAGCCCAATGCTTGATTTGTCTACCGAAGTAATCCAACTTTATTTTAGTTCTTAGTTTTTAATTTTTTTGTGAAACTGCAATACAATACAATAACAAGATATCAGTACACATAGAATAACTAATCTAGCATAAATGACAGATGACACAACAGAAAGACACTTACAGGTGATGATGTCTCAAGCCCCTTGGGAGAGAAACAGACATGCTGCATCCATGTAGAATGACATCTAAAATGGCTGAAGAACTTCCTGAACCAAAGGTCACATCTCATATGAGAAATTTACCTGACTGAAGATAAAGCTGCTACCGACTTTGGCCACTAGATGGCAGTGGTAAACTACACATTCTATATAAGTAATTATAACTTAATTAGCTTGCATAGGCAGCACACTCCCTGTCTGATATAATACATTATATCACTACTTATACATATCTACTGTACAGGGAAAAACACACTCATAAGAAAATACGTTCCCGTCTAGAACTGGTAACATAAACTAAAACATGAGTCCACAATATCGTGTCTCTTGGCTATGGTACTTCAAGCTGGAAGCCCACATGAAGAAATAGTTTTGTCCTTAAACCCATCTTCAGATTGGAGAAGCCGCACTAGGCCAAACTATCTCCAATGCCAATTGTAATCCACAGGATGAATTTTAACTCTTGGCGAAAGTCACATCTGAAAGCTGTCAGTGACAAGCTCTATATTATGTATTGTGTCAACAACATAACAGAAATACCTGTTCAAAGGAGAACAATGACATCCGAAACTGGTCTGACGTACACTTTAACAGTCCCTTGTTTTGTCACTTTGACTTCAACCTTTCTGACATTACCATCTTTACTTGGCAACGTATTAGTGACAATTCCCATAGGCCAGTTGTTTCTGCTTTCTTGACCATCTTTCAATAACACAACAGCTCCAACTTTAACATTGGGACTGGTCTTATCCCATTTCCTGCGACTTTGTAAGGTAAACAAGTAATCTCTCCTCCATCTTTTCCAAAACGTATCAGCCAGACACTGGACTTGTTTCCATTGCTTTACATGAAGTTCTATTGTACTAAAATCTCCACGAGGGGCTGACACAGAGTCTACCTTTTGGGTCAAGAGCATAGCAGGAGTGAGAACTGTTGGATTATCTGGATCTGTAGATATTGGTACCAAAGGTCTTGCATTAATGATGGCCATAACTTCTGCCATGAAAGTACTCAAAGTCTCATGAGTCAAATGAGTAGGTTTAGCTTGGAGTAACATTGCATCCAAAATGCGCCTAGCTACACCTATTAACCTTTCCCAAGCACCACCCATGTGAGATATGTGTGGAGTGTTAACGATCCATATGCATCCTTTGTCTTCAAGATAGTCTAGGAGTTCTACATCATTTGAACATATATGCAGTTCCTTGCATGCTCCTACAAAATTAGTACCTCTGTCCGAGCGAATTAACTTAGCCGGACCACGAACAGAAAATAGTCTTCTTAGGGCGTTGATGAAACTGGATGCTGACATGGACTCAATCAATTCTATTTGCACTGCTCTTGTAGAAAGACATGTGAAAAGAACAGCCCAACGTTTGTTGTCAGCGCTACCTCCTCTAGTTCGGCGTGTTACAACTGCCCAAGTGCCAAACACATCAACACCCACACTAGTGAATGGAGGCTCAGGATTGGCTCTATCTGTTGGTAATTCTGACATCTTTTGGCTTTCCAATCTCCCTCTGAGCCTGCGACACATGACACATTTGTGAATGATTGCAGACACTAGACGTTTTCCACCAAGAATCCAGAAACCTGCAGCTCGGATTGCACCTTCTGTTATGTGGCGCCCTTGGTGAACTATTTGATCGTGATAATGTCTTACAATCAAAGTAGCAATATGGTGATCATGAGGAATGATGACAGGCTGCTTCTCCTCATCTGACAGCGTGGCAAAGGATAAACGGCCACCTACTCTCAATAGTCCCTCTTGATCTATAAAGGGACTGAGTTTTGTAAGACGGCTATGTTTTGGAAGCGTCTTTTGTAGTTCAATGCAGTCATATTCTTGCCTGAAATATGTATGTTGTACAGAAGAAATTATGACTGTCTTGGCTTGTGAAAGTTCTTCTAAACTGACTCTTTCATGGAAAACTCCCCAGCTTCAGGGTCGATCATCATTGGTTTTCTTCTGGAAGCTTTTCGCAACATGAATTAGTCTTGCTATGACCCTGTTTAGTCTCCTCCAGTTGGAAAATCTTTCGAAGCAATGTAACTGCAGTCTAGTGTCAACAGCTTTAGTGCTGAAGCTTACTACTTCTGACCTAATTTCAGGATCAGCTTCGGGTTCCACTAAAGAGTAAACATTGGTGTTATCAGGATTATCTACAACTGTCTGATACAGAAAATGTGGGCCTGAGAACCATATAGAGTCCTGAAGGCAAGCTATCTGTGTAGGCCTGGTAGCATAATCTGCAGGATTTTGTTCTGAGGGCACATAGAACCATTGCTCTGGACAGGTTGCTTGTCTGATCCTATTCACCCGATTGGAAACATTATTATTATTATTATTATTATTATTATACAGTATTTATATAGCGCCAACAGTTTACGTAGCGCTTTACAACTTGAGGGTAGACAGTACAAATACAATACAATTTGATACATTAGGAATCAGAGGGCCCTGCTCCTTAGAGCTTACAATCTAAGAGGGGAGGTCAAGAGATACAAGAGGTAATAACTGTGGGTGATGTGCTGATTGAGAAGATAAATGTACAGTTGTTAGGTGGGGGCCAGATAGGCTTCTCTGAAGAGATGAGTTTTCAGGGATCGTCTGAAAGTGGATAAAGTAGGAGAAAAACGGACGGATTGGGGTAGAGCATTCCAGAGGATGGGGGAGGCTCTGGAGAAGTCCTGAAGGCGAGCATGGGATGAGGTGACAAGGGAGTTTGAGAGCAGGAGGTCTTGGGAGGAGCGAAGAGAACGATTAGGTTGGTATTTTGTGACTAGGTTAGAGATGTAGCTAGGGGCCAAGTTGTGGATGGCTTTGTAAGTTATAGTTAGTATCTTGAATTTAATTCGGTGACTGAGTGGCAGCCAATGGAGGGATTGGCAGAGGGGTGTAGCAGACGCTGAGCGGTTTGTGTGGTGGATGAGCCTGGCCGCAGCGTTCATGATGGACTGAAGTGGGGATAGCCTATTTAGAGGTAAACCAATGAGGAGGGAGTTGCAGTAGTCAAGGCGGGAGATGACCAGGGAGTGGATTAGAAGCTTTGTGGTGTCAATGGTTAGGAAGGGGCGTATCTTGGAGATGTTGCGAAGACAGAGGCGGCAAGCTTTGGATAGTGATAGAATGTGGGGTCGAAAGGTTAGTTCAGAGTCCAGGATTACACCTAGGACCTTGGCGTGGGGAGATGGGTTGATAGTTGAGCCGTTGATCTTGACAGGGAGATCAGGGGAAGTGGCACCTGAGGGAGGAAATATCATGAGCTCGGTTTTGGATAGGTTGAGTTTGAGAAAGTGATGTGACATCCAGGCTGATATGTCTGCTAATAAGTTGGTAATGCGTGAGGAGACAGATGGAGAGAGCTGGGGGGTGGAGAGATAGATTTGGGTGTCATCAGCGTAGAGATGATATTTAAAGCCGTGGGAGGCAATCAACTGACCCAAGGAGGTGGTGTAGATTGAAAAAAGGAGAGGTCCGAGAACAGAACCTTGGGGGACCCCAACGGAAAAAGGAAGAGGAGAGGAGGAAGTAGAGTTGTAAGTGACACTGAAGGAGCGGTGGGATAGGTAGGATGAGAACCAGCGAAGAGTGCAGTCACGGAGACCAAAGGAGTGGAGTTTTTTGAGGAGGAGTGGGTGGTCCACTGTGTCAAAGGCAGCAGAGAGATCCAGGAGAAGTAGTACAGAATAGTGTCCATTGGCTTTAGCCATTAGTAGGTCATTTGAGAGTTTAAGGAGAGCAGTTTCCGTGGAGTGTTGAGGGCGAAAACCGGACTGAAGGGGATCAAGAAGTTTATTCATGGTCAGATGGTCACTTAATCGGTTGTAGACCAGTCTTTCAAGAAGTTTGGAGGAGAAGGAGAGTAAGGAGATGGGATGTAAGTTGTTGAGATTGGTGGGATCCAGTGAGGGCTTTTTTAGTATGGGGGTGACTAGCGCATGTTTTAGAGAGTTTGGGAAGATGCCACAAGAGAGGGAGAGGTTGAAAATGTGAGTTAGAGAGTGTAGAATCGAGTCAGAGGGTGAGCGTAGCATTTGCGAGGGAACAGGATCCAGGGGGCAAGTGGTTAGATGAGTGCTAGATAAAAGTTTAGCAACCTCAGTAGTAGTAGCAGGGTTGAATGAGGGAAGTAATGACTGTATCTGTGGACATGGGGTGTTGCATGGGGGAGGTTTTTGCGCATTGGCGATCTCCTCATGAATTGTATCAATCTTAGTTTTGAAGTGATTGGCAATCTCCTGGGCGGTGATTGAGTTGGTGGGTGGAGGCAGTGGGGGACAGAGCAGAGTATTGAAGGTAGAGAAGAGTTGACGTGGACTGGATGAGAAGGTGGTGATGAGTGTGATAAAGTAGGTCTGTTTGGCAGTGTGAAGGCAGGAGTAGTATTTTAGGAGGGCAGATTTATATTGTGTGAAGTCTTCCTGGGTCTTAGTCTTATGCCACAGGCGCTCAAGAGCGCGGCTACGTTTTCTGAGACTTCTGGTGTCATCTGTTTGCCAGGGTTGTAGCAGTCGGGGCCTAATTCTGCGTGTAGTGAGGGGGGCCAGCTTGTCTAGGGAGGAGGACAGTGAGCTGTTGTAAATGAAAGTAGCTAGGTTGGGGCAGGACAGGGGGGAGATTTTGTCATAGAGGTGATCAGTAGCAGAGTAGAGAAGAGAAGGGTTGAGGTGGTGAAGGTTTCTGCGTGTAACTGTTGGGCGGTTGGAGGGAGAAGAGGTGGAAGACAAGGAGAGAGCAAAACTAATAAGGTGGTGATCAGAGAGTGGGAATGGATTGTTAGAAAGGTTGCACGGAGTGCACAGATAGGAGAAGGCAAGGTCAAGGGTGTTGCCGTTGGAGTGGGTAGGAGCCTGTATCCATTGCTTCAGGTCAAGCGATGAGGTTAGATTGAGAAGTTTAGAAGTAATAGTAGTGTTAGTGTTGACAGGGATGTTGAAGTCCCCAAGAATAATTGTGGGGATTTCAGAAGAGAGAAAGTAGGGTAGCCAGGCAGAGAAGTCATCAAGAAAGGCTGATACCGGTCCAGGGGGCCGGTAGATGACAGCAATTCTTAGAGAAATGGGAGAGAAACATATAAGAAGAATTTCTTGGTAGTGTTACAGATATAGCCTAAGACTGTTTTACTGTATGTAAAGAATTTCACAGCATCTAGGCTTAGGTCCATCTCATCTCTCACTAGCTCATACAGTTCAACCGCTAGTACAGCTGCACATAACTCTAGGCGTGGAATTGTATGTGCCGGCCTAGGACTCAGTTTGGATTTTCCCATAACAAATCCAATATGACAGACATTTCCTGCATTGTTTACCTTCAATTAAGCAACTGCACCTATTGCTGTAACAGATGCATCTGAAAAAATGTACAGTTCCCTTTTGCAGGCTTGTGACAATGAAACGGGAACATAACATCTGGGTATTTGTAAACATTGTAGGGCTTGTAAAGACTCTGTCCATTGGACCCACTCATGGAGTCTCTCTTGTGGAAGTAAGGCATCCCACTCACTTTCTCCACTTGACAGTTCACAAACTAAGGCCTTACCTTTTATGGTGACAGGTGCTACAAACCCGAGAGGATCGTAGAGACTGTTCACAGTGGATAGAATTCCTCTTCTCGTGAATGGCTTTTCTACTGAAGAAACCTGAAAAACAAAACAGTCCTTCTCTATATCCCAGCTTAGGCCTAAACTCTTCTGTAAAGGAAGGGTGTCTGTTCCCAGGCAAAGGTCTTTGAGATTCTTAGCTCTGTCTTCTGCGGTGAAAGCTTCCATGACTTGTTTGCTGTTAGAAGCTATCTTATGTAGTCGCAGATTAGACTCTGCCAGCATTTGTTTTGCTTTGTTAAGAATGTTGATTGCCCCTTCAGGTGTGCTAGCTGAAGCAAGTCCATCGTCTACATAGAAATGTCTCATCACAAGGCGTTTGGCATCTTGACCATAATGTTCTGCACCTTTCTGGGCAGCTTTGCGCATGCAGTATATGGCAACAGCAGGAGAAGGGCTATTACCAAAAACATGCACCCTCATTCTATACTCTGTTACCTCTTTATCTGTGTCGTTATCCTTGTACCACAGGAAACGCAGGTAATCACGATGGTCCTCTCTCACTAGAAAACAATAAAACATCTGTTGCACATCCCCTATGAAGGCAATAGGCTCTTTCCTGAAGCGTAAGAGGACACCCAGAAGTGTGTTGTTTAGATCTGGGCCACTCAGCAGAACATCATTTAATGAAACACCTTCATGTTGAGCACTGGAGTCGAATACAACTCTTATTTGTTTTGGCCTGTGTGGATGGTAAACGCCAAACATTGGCAGAAACCAGTGTTCTTTACCTTCGTCCAGTGATGGTGCTACTTCAGCATGATTGTTGTCAAGCATCCTTTTGATGAATTCTGTAAAGTCTTTTTTCACTTCAGGTTTTCTTTGCAAAGTTTTACGTAGTGCGTTCAGGCGCTTCATGGCTTGCTCTCTGTTACTAGGTAAATAACACCTGGGTGTGCGAAAAGGTAAAGGAGCTACCCAATTATTGTTTTCATCTTGGAAAGTCTCTTTATCCATGATATTGAGAAAGGCTTTATCATCTATGGACATTGCTTGTTTGTCATCATCTTTTGTTCGCTGGAACACTGAGTTCCCTAAAGTGTCAGTCTTCATGCCACTACTAATGTCTCTATTGTAATTAGAAGAAGAGTCACAGTATGGTTTTAGGGTTTCTTTGATGACATAGCTGTTCTGACATGGACTAAGAAGGGACGTGCGCCCATTCACTAGCACAGATGTCTTTGAAGTGTTGACTCTGTCAGGCCGATGTGTTGCTCCTAGACAAACTTCTCCTACTATAACCCACCCTAGGTCAAGTCTTTGAGCATAGGGGGCATTAAAGCGCCCATTAATTTGTTGGCGTACCTTATGCACCTGTAGAATGTCTCTTCCAAGAAGTAGAAGAATAGAGGCATCTTTCTGGATAGCTGGAATAAGGTGTGATATTGAATTGAGATGAGGATGATGAAGGGCCCCTTCTGGTGAAGGTATCTCTGCTTTATCGTCTGGTAACATATCACACTCTATCAAGGTGGGAAGTGAGAGATGGACTCTCTTGTCAAGAGACTCGATAGTAAAGTCGGTAGCTCTTCTTCCTGAAGTTTCCATCACTCCTGCACATGTCTTTAGGGTGTATGGAACTGCACTCGATGTAATGTTGAAAGCATCAAAAAAGTCTGACCTTGCCAGTGACCTGTTACTCTGTTCATCCAGAACCACATACATCTTAACTGCTTTTTGCTTTTCCCCTGTGGGGTACACTGTTGCTAGGCAGATCTTGGAACATGAACGTGGAGTTATACTGTCACCACAGATTTCCGTGCATTTGGACATCACTGGGGTAGACGAATTATCTTTTTGCTCCCTGTCCCCACCTTTCGGGGCTTCTGGTCGGTTCAAAGTATCAGGGTGTAAAGCTGTGATGTGTCTATTACTGCCACATTCTGAGCAATCGGCTTGTATTTTGCAGTCTTTGGCTACATGTTTAGTGGATCCACAACACTTGAAGCAGATGCTGTTTTGTCTAAGAAAGGCTATCCTTTCCTTGACAGGTTTACTTTTGAACCCTTTGCACTTGTTTAGGGGGTGGGGCTTTTTATGTAGTGGGCAAAGTCTGTCAGGGTCTTCAAAGGTGTTTACCTTGTAGCTGCTTAGACAGTCTGGGTCCTCAGAGGGTACAGTTGTCTTATGGGTGATCACTGAAGTCCTATGGAAGGCTCTAGGTGGCTTTTCTGCTTTCGGGAGTTGACTGTTGGTGATGAAGGAAACGCTGGGATCACACCTGATCTTAGCTTGCTGCTGCACAAACCTAGAAAACACAAAGAATGGGGGAAAAGGGACATCATGATCTTCTTTGTATTTGGCTCCAACACTCAACCATTTTTCTTGTAGGTTGTGAGGTAGTTTCTCCACTATAGACTTAGTACCGCTAGCGGTATATAAATGTGCAAGTCCTCTTAAATAGCCTTCTTCTTTGGCACACTGGACTTCCCAAAGTATATCACCCAGCTCTTGCAGTTTAAAATTATCTCTGCTGTTTAGCTTAGGGAAAGACTCCAGTCTTTTCATTAGAGCACCTTCAATTGCTTCTGGTGATCCATATCTTTCCTCTAGCCTTTGCCAGGCCATATCAAATCCTGCTGAAGGGTTAAATATGTGTATCCTGCGCATCCTTCTTGCATGCTCTGCTGACTCAGTCCCAAGCCATTTTATCATCAGGTCTAGCATCTCAGCTGCTGGTAATTCTAAGTCTTTGACTGCATTCAGAAAAGAAGACTTCCATGCCCAGTAATTCTCGAGGGAGTCATCGAACTTGAGAAAGCCTGAATTAACCATCTCTTTACGGATAAGATATTTAGTGACATCTTGTGCACTCTGGTGTTTGGGTTGCTGTAGTAAGGACTCACTTGGCCTGTTCCTATATGTCTCTAATGGTTCATCTTTAAATGTTCTGGCATTGCTAGCTTCATGGGTTTGTTTTCGTACACTCAGCGGTTCTGCTGGTTCTGGTTTAAATTCAGCTGACTCTGGATTGGGAAACTGTTTAGTTGCATTGCTGTTTAAAAGTTCTTGGACATACTCCTTTGTACGTTCTGCTGAGGAACAGGGTTTCTCAGGCACATCTGGGCCTTTATGGATAGACCCACTTCCAGACCGCTCAATATCAGCATAAGCTGCGGCCTCTGCTGCTGCAGCGGCAGCTGCGCACTGACACTGGAGTATATGCAACTTTGCTTCCTGCTCTGATATTTCTTTTATAATGGCAGCCTCTTTCTTGGCAAATTCTAGCTTGACCCGAGCTGCCTCTGCTTTGGCGCGAGCTCTGACTAAAAGGGCACTTGCTGATGAAATCTGACTGGACTTTGTTGATTTAGACGAGTGTGAGCGTGCATCGTCTTGCTGGACACTTGGCATGCTCTCCCTGCCTTGATGTGTCCCGGGTAGCTGATCTTCAGCCTTATACTGTCTTCCTGATCTTAGACTCATTCTGCCTGTGCAGAGACTAATATCTCCAGGCTTGTTGCGCTACACCTTTTCACTGTTCCGCTCTCAAAACACTGACTATGTGTAGTTCTAAACGGACAGCTAAACACTTGTCAGAGACTCCAGTAAACGGAAGCCCAATGCTTGATTTGTCTACCAAAGTAATCCAACTTTATTTTAGTTCTTAGTTTTTAATTTTTTTGTGAAACTGCAATACAATACAATAACAAGATATCAGTACACATAGAATAACTAATCTAGCATAAATGACAGATGACACAACAGAAAGACACTTACAGGTGATGATGTCTCAAGCCCCTTGGGAGAGAAACAGACATGCTGCATCCATGTAGAATGACATCTAAAATGGCTGAAGAACTTCCTGAACCAAAGGTCACATCTCGTATGAGAAATTTACCTGACTGAAGATAAAGCTGCTACAGACTTTGGCCACTAGATGGCAGTGGTAAACTACACATTCTATATAAGTAATTATAACTTAATTAGCTTGCATAGGCAGCACACATAATGTGCTAAAAGCATCCACAATATTAAAAAATGATGATAAAAATAAATCAGTGCGAATAAAGTCCAATGTAAAAGAGTCCCAAATATGTGAAAAATATCACCGCAAAGAAATTGTCTTCCACCAGCTAATGAAAATTCTCTCCACCATGCGTGAGCAACAGAGCTAAAAAGCACTCGCCGTGGGGGCGTGGCCTGGACCGGCATGGTGTGAGGAGTGTTGAACGGGAGCTCCGCTTGCCATATATCCGTATCCGCAAATCCTGGGGTCTTAATCGCCCTTAAACACTACCTACAACATCTACCAAAAGAGGGGAACACACAGGGAGAATGTCTCCGCCGAAGAAAGCCACAGACGCGGCTTCTAAACTTGCCAAATATCGTCTGCAAGACAAGGCGGCCGCAGAGGAAAATGGTGCAGATCAGCCTACCCCGCTTGATCCAAGTACAGACGACACTGCACGTGTACTCGAGGCAATCTCGGACTGTAAAAGTACCCTTACATGCAAGATAGAGGAGGTGAAGGTGGATGTCTCCCTGATCCGTCAGGATCTTCAGAAGCTGAGGGAGCGAGTCACGGAGACGGAGACCCGTATCAGCCAGGTGGAGGACAGCGTACCGCCATTACAAATCTCAACCGAAAGAATGCAACATCAACTGAATGCGGTGCTCGCGAAACAGGATGATTTGGAAAATAGATTACGGAGGTGCAACCTAAGATTTGTGGGACTGCCGGAGGGTGCGGAGGGTTCTGACCCCCCTACGTTTCTCAAAAATCTGCTTACAACTACTTTTGGACGAGCTGAATTCTCCTCCTCATTCGTGGTGGAGAGAGCACACAGATTGGCATCCAGACCCCCCCCCTCAAGGTGCACCTCCTAGAACCTTCATTGCCAAAATGCTCAACTTTCGAGACCGGGATGCCGTCCTCCGCCTCACCAGGCTTAAAGGCAATATCCCATACAAAAATGGAGAAATTAAAGTCTTCCCGGACTTTTCGGCGGAGGTCCAGAAGAAGAGGGCGCACTTCACAGAAGCTAAACGGCAACTAAGAATCCGCCGCTACGCATATGCAATGCTCTTCCCCGCCAGGCTTCGTGTGGTTGGCGAGGACAGAGCTCACTTTTTCGATACACCCGAGGCTGTTTTCGCGTGGCTGGAGGATCAGGCGGCGCCGGACAGAGCACCCGCTTGAAGCACCAGACGGCTCCAGAACTGCTATGAGACACCCCCGAGTTCAACACGGAACACCTCAGACCACACTTGCTCCACATTCTACTAAGGTACTATACCCCCCGAAACCCAGTAGATATCCCTTTCATCTCCCGGGACACTACAAGAATAGACGATTTAATATTGGCGGATCGCCGTATCCTTCCCTTTTCTTTCCATCCTCCCCTACACGTTCCTCATCTGATGCCTACCCCTTTCCCCATCACGCAACAGACCCCACATAACTAACTTGTGACAGTGGCGGGCTAGGACCCGCTGGGACTCCCGGAACCTAACCCCAAATCATCCCTTTCTTATTTTTCATGCAAGTATGCTATCCTGAAGGTTATAATCTGGGAACCACACTACTCATGCTATTGTTCGCTCTTCAGCGAGTTATTGCCCCCATAGATGCAGGTTCCACAACGGACCCTGTCTTTACAAATTACAACTGTACCGTTCGCCATTTGGCGCAAGTTTTGTTTCCCTGGAATGTCCGGCAGACATGCCCTTCCCCTGTGTTAGAAGGGGGGCGCTGTATGTCTGGATGGCCCAGAGTGTTGAAGTACAAGATGCATAGGTTATCACGTTGTCAAAATGTACATGCTGCTAATGATGGAAAGAGTTTTATTCACAGGCGTATATTTGATGTACCACCACATTTGTGTTGTCTCATGCCACATGTTAGAAACCCATGGCTGCGGGGTAAGGTGCTGGAGGGTGTATACGTTGGCTTCGTTGCTCCGGATGCGCCGTGCGGGACTACGCGCCACCCGGCTGGGTGGGGCGGGGCACTCGCTGGGCCGCCGAACCGACGAATTAATATTGGGCAGACTCTGTTAAGATGTCTAAGTTGAAGTGTGTTACATGGAACGTGCGGGGTATCAGAGCCAGGCCAAAAAGAAATGCAGTACTATCTGTTCTTAAAAGTATGCGTGCAGAAATGATGGTCCTGGTGGAGACCCATCTCACAGGACAACTGATGCTATCACTTAAAAAGCCCTGGGTAGGTTGGCTGTACCAAGCCCCTTATACTGCCAACTCCAGAGGAATAGCGATCATTGTAGCCAAAACGGTACAATTCACCTTACTGACCCTCCAATCTGACCCACAGGGCAGATTCTTATTTCTGCACGCCAGAATAAATGGACTGGAACTTCTGATACTGGCAATTTATATACCCCCCCCCCCCCCCCCGTTTCATTTTGATGTATTGAATGAGGGCTTGATGTTTATGTCTCAATATCCCAGTACCCCAGCAATTTGGTTGGGAGACTTTAATAATGTTATAGATAGGGAGCTTGACAGACTGACAATGCACCCGTCTAACATGACTCCCCCACAACACACAAGATTTGGTAGATTCTTTAAAGAATTAGCACTGGTAGACACATGGCGACATCACCACCCCCAAGATAAAGTATTCTCTTGTTTTTCAGCAGCGCACAACTCCATGTCCCGAATAGACATGATTTTTATATCCCGCTCCCTTCTCCCTATGTTAGAGGAGGAGGGATTCCACCCTCGTACACTTTCAGACCACGCCCCATACTGGGTTGTAATTAAATTTGACTCCCCGCCCAATACATACACATGGAAACTAAATCCCTTTTGGCTGTCAGTGGTTCCAGGAATGGATGAACTGGGAATTGAATGGGACATATTTTTCCAGAATAATAAGAACTCAGCACCCTTTGATGTCGTATGGGACTCCTTTAAATTACATGCCCGTATGACACTTGCTCGTTGTATTACCAAACACAGGAGGACCTCCTCTCAAGTGGTAAGACAGGCGGAACAGGCCCTGTCGGACCTGGAGAGGGAGTTCTCTTCGAATCCAACTCCCATCACGGCAGATCAATTAAAACAACAAAACCGGTTAGTCACGGGTCTGCACTTTGAAAGAGCAGAGCGGAAAATATTCTACGCTAAACAAAGAACATACGAGTGCGGGGAGCGGGCGGGTCGCCTCCTGGCATACCTAGCTCATATGGATATGAGACCACCCACAGTTGTGTCCCTTAGAGGTACCGATGGGGAGCTGATATCTGAGCCCGATAAAGTGGCAAGCGAGTTTCGTTCCTTTTTCCTATCCCTGTACACCTCTACGGCCAATACTACCAACGAAGAAACAAAAACCTTACTAAGCGACATTGATTTGCCCACACTCTCTCGAACCCACTTTGATATGCTGGAGGCCCCCATTTCCACAGATGACATTTTGGAGGCGCTGGCCACACTCAAAACCTCTAAAGCACCTGGATCGGACGGGCTCCCCCTTGAGTTTTATAAAACATACACAGAACATATCGTCCCCAGACTTCACGAGCTCTTCTCCCACATATTTAAATCCGGTACATTACCCCAATCTATGGCTGAAGCTTATATAGTGCTCATACCCAAACCCGGTAAAAATTTAGAACTCCCCGAATCCTATCGCCCAATATCCCTTCTTCAGCTTGATATAAAAATCTTGGCCAAGATCCTGGCGCTGCGCTTGAATAAAATTGTCCTCACTCTGATACACCCGGATCAAACCGGATTCATGCCCGCAAAAAACACGGCCTACAACCTTCGTAGACTACATATGAACCTGCAAGCCGAACATGATCAGATGGGCTCCAGAGTCATAGTATCCCTTGACGCCGCAAAGGCGTTCGACTCCGTAGAGTGGAACTACCTTTGGCGGTGTTTGGAAAAATTTGGTTTCGGCCCAAAATTTATCAGATGGCTCCAGCTGATGTATCGGGGCCCTAGCGCCAGGATCTTGGTCAACGGGAGGGTCTCCGACTCCTTTCCTCTATCTAGGGGTACACGCCAGGGCTGCCCGCTGTCCCCTCTGCTCTATGCCCTCGCAGTGGAACCCTTGGCAGCATTGCTGAGGTCACACCCGGGAATCACAGGTTTGAGGAGAGGTGGCCTGACAGAAAAACTCAGCCTCTACGCTGACGACATGTTGTTGTACTTATCTGATTCTGGTTCCTCTCTGACAACAGCGCTAGAAATAATACAAACATTTGGAACACACTCAGGCTTAAAAATAAACTGGGATAAATCCCAAATCCTCCCTATAGATATAGGCGCACCCCCTCAGAATCAGGCCTCCTCTCCTCTCACGACCGTTAGCTCCATAAAATATCTGGGAATTACCATCACTCGAAACCCTGAAGAATACACCAAGTTGAACATAGAACCCCTAATTACCAGCTTGAAACACAAGACCCAGGTATGGGCTAAGCTTCACCTGGGAGTCATGGGTCGGGTGAACCTCATAAAGATGATTCTACTCCCCAAGTTCCTATATGTCTTTTGGCATGCCCCACTTTATTTACCGCTCAGAATATTTAAATCAATCGAAAAAATTCTCAACTCATTTGTATGGGGGAAGGCCCGACATAAATTACCATGGCATGTACTAAAAAATCCCACAGATCTGGGCGGCGCCGCGCTCCCGGATTTTAATTACTACTATCTGGCAGCGCAGCTATCACATTTTTACTATCTGGACAAGTGCGATAAGGAAAGATATATGGTCCTGCTATGCTCCCAACAAACCCATTTGTACACTCACCCCTTTCAAGTCATCTTCAGGGACCCCCCAGCCCCCGGGGCGGTGGGTGACCTTAAGGGCCTAGTATATGCTCACTGCAAAATTTGGGCAGTGGTGAGACGTAGATTGGCCCTGCCAGCCACGCACTCACACACACCGCTGTGGGACAACCCAGGCCTAAAGGAACTATTACTTCTGCCAGGACGCCATATGTGGCTCGCTCGAGGAGTGAGGATACTTTCGGATGTGTATCAAGACAACAATCTGAAATCCTTCCAACAGCTTAAGGAGGACTTTGCTCTTCCCAACTCTATGCTATTTAGATACCTCCAGCTCCGCCACGCCCTGCAGACCCAGTTTCGAGATGAATGTCCCAATCTAGAACAACTAGATATCCTCCATGTTATTGCAGGGCAAGACTCCTCCAAACTTATCTCAGTTTTTTACAATTTTTTGATTCGCCCTGCGGCAGTAACCCTTGCCTACGGGGGGTTGAAGAATCGATGGGCCGGTGACGTGGGGGAGCTGGAGGATGATGAGTGGGAGGACGCGCTGGACAACTGTAAAGTGGTGTCTACTAGACTAGCAGACAGACTTACCCAACTGTATATACTGCACAGATCATACTTAACTCCCATACGATTAGCTAGATTCAAACCTCAACACAGCCCCCTCTGCCCCAGATGTGACAGCCCTTTCAGTTCCTTCTATCATCTAATATGGGCGTGCCCAGCTATACAAGATTACTGGTCTCACGTGGTACAGTTCATACATGATGAAATGGGATCTCCCCTCAGGCTATGCCCCAAGCAGTGCCTGCTGGGAATTTTCCCAGATCCTGATTCGGATAAATTCCATATCATCTTCCTTAGAGAATCATTGTTTATAGCTAGGCTACTTATAGCTAGAAAGTGGATGAGGGTTGAAACACCTACATTGCAGGAATGGATCGCTGCTATCAACAATGTCCTACCCTACAAAAAAGAAATATACGCCCACAGAGGATGCCCATCCAAATATGAGAAAATATGGAGCTCCTGGTTAGGTAACTCAGCTACCTGCAATTCCATGAGCGATAGTAACCTATGAGTATAACAAACATGTCCCAAAAATATAATCTACTGATATATTGTGTGTACCGAAGCCCTGAACGCATGATAAGGCCTGATAAAGAATATTAATCTATAATACCTGTAACCAGAATGTGTAACTGTACAAAATGCACTGCTTACCCTGTCATTCATTACACCTTTGTAAATATGTCAATGCAATGTTTGATAACTACCTGTGTACTCTTTGCAATAATAAACAACGTTTGTTTGTAAAAAAAAAAAAAAGCACTCGCCGTCATTAAAGCTGCCAGAGGAAAGCAGCAACATGCGCTTTGTGTCAAGAGGATCCTTCACACATGGTCAACCAGCTTCATTCTCGCAATGGGGACACCCCACGGTACCACTTCTCACCACTGGGGACAGTCAAAAGGTTTGCTTGATACTGTTTGGGAAAAAAGCACTCCCCACACAGAGCCACAAGCAGGGAACCACATAGTGTAGTATATTTATTAAAAAGTATAAATTCCACATAAAAGTAAAAGGCGTCATCCAAATACCAGTAAAACGATTGTCATGACAAATAAAACAGTGCACTTATAAAGAGAGCCGCCAGTTCCAAGCTTTGAAGTGGTGGTGATACGTCAGCGTATAGGTCCTGCTTCAATGCGTTTCATGTGAATGCACGTTTTCAGGGGATGCTGGTAGTAAATTAAAAGAAAACAAAAAAACTGGGTATTAACCATTACTTATCTTATCTTAAAAAGAAAGACATAGATTTTTGTTACAGGCAATTGCAATGTTTTGTGAATCAATATGAAAGGTCTGCCATCACATTTCACAAAAGTTTCCCTCCAATCTTTGAACAATTATTCTCATATAAAGACAATCAACATTCCTACGGAGTTAGCTTTCATCATGTTGTATTGTTAAAGATGACACACCTGACACCCTTTTTACTGGAGAGAAAGGATCTTCTATTGAATCAATCAACTTCCCTTTATAAAAATAATCTCAGAACACATAAAAAAAAGTTCTAGAATGACCTTTTGCATTCACTGTTCATTCTTCACGCCGCCCATGTGCAGATGATTAATTTAAACTTCTTCATTGGAACAGTCAGAAAATGGACCTTTCTATGGGCTGTACAAGTGTGACATTTTAGTTGTTCTTGATAAATGGAGCCTAGCAACAGCTATTGGCTCATGGGTTTTCTTCCTGTGCCAAAATAAATAAACATGGTACAAGGCATACAAACATGGCAGACCTCACACAGACATATATTACCTAGGGCACTCGTCCCACCCTTTTCTAGTTGTCACACATTGATGAAACTTCAGATTTTCTTGACACATAGCTGAAGAGGGAAGGCTAGAATGAGGCATTAATAACTTGCATACTTATTCTGGATCGGTTACTCTGTATTTTTCTTAGACAGCTCTCCTTTATACCAAATGGGCCCATAGTAATTTGTGTTTTTTAAAAATGTATGCCTTTCCATTTATCCACATTACAGGCCATTGCCTTCATAAAGAAGGATACCACAGTATAATGTGATTATTATGAATAGAGTAGAGCTCTACTCTGATGATATCTCCAAATATAACAAATTCCTATGGGCTTCACACATTTTCACTGTGGATAATTTAGAAAACCTTTCCTTGTAATGCATTCTCGTGTGATAATGTCCCAAAGTGTTTACTCAGCTGGAAATAGAACAATCCAAACACTTGAGTAAAGGAAGACATGTTTGTTTCTTCCAGCTGCTTTGTTAGCATCATTCTTGGTGAGACTGGTGCTACTTTCTATTAAGAATGTATGGCATTGTTGTGTCCCTCTATATCTTGTGTACTCTAACTACTTAGAAAAGCATGTTCGTTCCCAAATGACTATAGTCCATCCTCGCTGATGCTATCCACTAGGTTATTATTAGATTATTGGATCAGTAATAAAGTAAGGCCCTATGCAAACATGTAAAGCTGGCAATACACTAGTCGCCTTCCGAACAAACATTTGTACATATATTTATTCAAACATTACAAAATTTCTCAGTACATTTGATAATTTAATAAATGCTGTTTGAAAATACTTAAAAATTTCACTTGCTTTTAACTTCCTGCCACCCACATAATGCATATGCGCATTGGCAAAGGGCTTTAATGCCCACATGCCCAACATATGCGTCCATGGCTGGCAGAAGTTTCTGTACTGAGGGCATGCTCCCTACAAGCTTCCTGCACAGAAACTTCTGGCGCCCATGGATGCATATGTTGGGCAGGACCAGTGCCCTGTCGAAATAGCCAACTTGTTAAAATCTCCAACTACGTCACTTACAGTGACTCTCCAGCAGCCGTATTTGACGAGCTGGCTCTACTGTCTATGCACACGCGTGCACCAAACAGATTAACAGAAACCCCCCCCCCCCGTAGCTGTTGGAGAATTCGACGAGTTTTCTAAAAGGATAGTGAGGTACCTTGCGCATGCACTGCGGCGAGGAAAACTCATCGAGTTCTCCTACAGCTGCTGGGGGTTTCTGTTATTCTGTCGGGTGCACGCACGCACATGGCCAGTAGAGCCAACTCGTCTAAATCTGCTGCTGGAGAGTCACCAGAAGTGACGTAGTTGGAGATTTCAACGAGTTGGCTATTTCGACAGAACACCAACTCCCGTTAATGTGACAACCAATCATAATGGTCACATGATCAGGCAGACCCTCCCACCCCCCCCCCCCATAACTGGGAATTGTAGCCCAGTTAGAGAGATATCAGGGCTGGGCAAAAATGATTGACATTGATTTTGGAATTAATGTCATTTAATGAATGAAAACCACATACACTGTTGAATATTTATTTGTTCAAGAAAAAAACTCAAGCTTTTAAATGTCACTAACAAATGTGCTTTTAACTTCCTGCCACCCACATAATGCATATGCGCATTGGCAAAGGGCTTTAATGCCCACATGCCCAACATATGCGTCCATGGCTGGCAGAAGTTTCTGTACTGAGGGCATGCTCCCTACAAGCTTCCTGCACAGAAACTTCTGGCGCCCATGGATGCATATGTTGGGCAGGACCAGTGCCCTGTCGAAATAGCCAACTTGTTAAAATCTCCAACTACGTCACTTACAGTGACTCTCCAGCAGCCGTATTTGACGAGCTGGCTCTACTGTCTATGCACACGCGTGCACCAAACAGATTAACAGAAACCCCCCCCCCCCCGAGAGTCACCAGAAGTGACGTAGTTGGAGATTTCAACGAGTTGGCTATTTCGACAGAACACCAACTTCCGTTAATGTGACAACCAATCATAATGGTCACATGATCAGGCAGACCCTCCCACCCCCCCCCCCCCCCCCATAACTGGGAACAGTTAGAGAGATATCAGGGCTGGGCAAAAATGATTGACATTGATTTTGGAATTAATGTCATTTAATGAATGAAAACCACATACACTGTTGAATATTTATTTGTTCAAGAAAAAAACTCAAGCTTTTAAATGTCACTAACAAATGTCAATTTGGCCCCACTAACAAGTAAAAAATGTAATTACTTTTCGTAAAAAAGTGTATGGCCAGCTTAAGTTTGAAGAGTCTCAGCTACATCCCATATCTCTTTAGTAGTTCACCCATTAATCATTTGGTATGTCACTGAGGTCCCTTTACTTCCAGCTGAAGTCCATATCCCCTGCATCACATTATTCAAACTAAATCCCTCTACATAGTTTAGCCTGACAGCCAGAAAGTCTAACTGACTGTGGGATGCAGAAACATCTGGAAGTCAAGAGTACATGTGTCCCAAATCCATTATGCTTTGTGTTGTATTAGATGAGGTACAGAGTCCCTGTTAAAAAGATAGATAGATTCTAATACGCTTGATATACTAGATCTCCCAATACATTTTTCATGTTTATGCTATGTGTGATTTTTGAAGATCGATAACCTCTTGTTTAATACTAATGTGTCTTCTTAAGTATATTGGATTTCAATCTTTCCCAAACACTTTTAAGAACAAAATCTCTTAATTACTATGCCTATTTTTGAACTATAGAGTATATATCATCTTATAATGTGTCTTGGACATCTTCGCAATTGTACTTTATGATGCATCTGTACATGATTGTATAAATTGTTAATATCTAATAAAACAAATTTGACAAGAAAGATAGATAGATAGATAGATAGATAGATAGATAGATAGATAGATAGATAGATAGATAGATAGATAGATAGATAGATAGATAGATAGATAGATAGATAGATATTTCAATGATTCATCAGAAATCATTAGTCCCAACACCAGGACACCAGTAGGAAACCTACTAAATTTCCCTAATACACTAGAAGCCTATGGCAATCCAATCTAAGTACATTTTTTTTTTTTAACCTTAACGCATTGCTGTTGCTAAATTAGTTGTAATTTAAGTATCATGATAACGAGAGTTCTGCAAGACACAATCCCAGTACCAAACCCCTCTTTAAAATAAAATATTTTATGAAAAGACAGTAAACAGTAACTCTAGTAAACATTTTTTGTTTTGTAATGAAGTTTAACAGTAGTTAATATCGGGCATTTCAAAGGCTCCATGCACACTGGAGCTCATAAACGGCCGTTTTTTGGAGTTTGCATGTTTTTTTTAAAAGCCCATAAACTCCACTCTATGTTATCCTATGTGTCCATGCACACATGGACGTTTTTGGACGTTTAGCAGCAGTGGAGTTTATGGGCTGTTTTCTGAAAGACATAAAATCGCGTTCAAGAGCAGTACTGGAAACGACAGACACCGGTAAAAGGTGTTAAACAAATGTTAGCGCTGTAAAAAGAGCGTTTAGCCTCGTTTGGCATTTCTCTGCCTCTATTCACAATCAATGGCTCCCTATGGGTTCCCTATTATTTTATGGTTAGTAAATGTTTAGACCCTTTGCAGTTTGCATATCAGCCAACACTGGGGATTGAGGATGTGCGTTTGCAAGACTGTGTGTCAGATAGGGTGATCAACAATATTGGGGTTCCACAGGGGGACAGTTCTCTCTCCCCTTCTTTTTACTATCTGCACCACTGATTTCAGCTACCAGACAGAGTCTTGCTATCTTCAGAAGTTTTCTGATGACTCTGCAGTAGTGGGATGTATCAGGGATGGGGAAGAGACTCAATATAGGACTGTGGCGGAGAACCTTGTTACATGGTGTGAGGTTAATCATCTGTATCTAAATGTGACAAAGACAAAGGAGCTTGTTGTGGATTTCAGAAAGAGGAAGCCACCCGTGACCCCAATCTCTATCCGAGGAGTGAATGTGGAGGTTGTAGAAAGTTACAAGTATCTGGGGGTGCACATATATAATAAGCTGGACTGAAGCAAGAACAATAAGGTGCTCTATAGGAAGTGCCAGTGCCGACTTATTGAAGAGACTGAGGTCCTTTAACATCTGCTGGATGATGCTGAAGATGTTTTATGAGTCTGTGGTGGCCAGCACTCTCCTGTATGCAGTGGCATTCTGGGGAAGCAGGCCTAGGGTGTGCAACACCAACAGACTCAACAAACTGATTTGCAAGGCCAGTGATGTTGTTGGATTGGAATTGGAGTCTTTTACAACAGTGTTGGAGAGGAGAATGTTGTTCAAGTTATGTTCTATCTTGGACAACTCCTCCCACCCACTCCACAATACGCTGGTCAGTCTGCAGAGTACCATCAGTGGCAGATTGTTACACCCACAATGCACCACAGAGCAACACAGAAATCATTTTTTCCTGTGGCGATCAAGATAAATAATTTTCCTGGTGCCTCCCATGTCAGCATACACATGGTTGGTTGCTCCGCCCTCTACCAACCACAGGACCATTTTAACTCTATAAAAAAAGAGTTCCTCCCCTTAGTCAGTATTCTTTACTTTGTCCTCATGCCTGCAGGATCATTATCAGCCTTACCTCACCGCTTTATGGTGTAACCGTTGCAGGTTCATGCTCTCCTGCATTATGGAGTCCCATCGCTTGGGCTGCTAAAGGTGCCAGATAAGTATGGGAGGCCGTTTTTTTCTGTGGATCTTTTTTTGGGCCATATTGGAAGATTAACAGGAGCTTAGCCTCTCCTCTATGCTCTTCCCTGATGGTATGTCTCCTATCCGTATGTGAGCAGGCTGTTACTTGCATTGCAGCGCCCCTCCATGGATTATGTCCCCCCCTCCTCCTGTAGCAGTGTGCGGCGCTTCGCGCGCACCGATCGGCTCTGTTTTACTCAGGAGTGACGTCATGTGACAGTACGGTGCATGCCCAGTAGCAAACTGAAGCTGTCGGCGGCCATCTTGGTACTCCCAAAGTGCTCTCAGCATAAATGGAGAACCTGGGTTTCATTACAGGGCCAGCTATCAAGGTGAAGACATCTCCCTTATGTGTTTTCCCTATTTTCTGCAATAGAGCCTGGCCAAGGTATTAGGGGCTTGCAAATGGGTACTTTTGTTTAATGTTATGTATATGTATTGTGTAGATATGTGTATCTATGTGTGTATATATATATATATATATATATGTATGTGTGTATGTGTATATATATATATATATATATATATATATATATATTTAAAAAGGAAAGCAGAAAGAAATCTATCCTTTTTTTTTTTTCTCTTGCCCAGCTGCCCCTAGTAATGTGATACCGCAACAAAAAGATCCTCATCATACCACTAGGTAAGGGCTGCAACAATCAGGGTAGCGATCTTGGCTCCTCTTCGAGAGAAGGGGATTCGAGTACTACACTATTTGGACGATATTCTAGTTCTTTCTCAGCACAGGCAGACCTTGGTGATACATGTACAGTTGGTCCTAGACACACTGATAAAGTTTGGTTGGCTAATCAACTACGCCAAAAGTCAACTTACGCCCACACAGGAGATCATTTACCTAGGGGCATTCTTCAACACTCCAGGAAGAGCAGTTTCACTTCAAAATCCCTTCATTGATAGGGAAAGTGAAAAGGGCGCTAGCGAGCCATTCTATGGCAGCATCAGACTGTCTAAGACTGCTAGGTTCCCTCTCTTCATGCATACCTATGGTGAAATGGGCCAGATGGCATCTACGGACTTTCCAGGTGGGCTTCTTATCACAGTGGAAGAAAGATCGCCTAGAGCAGAGGATATTGATTACACCTACAATGAAATCCAGCCTTTGGTGGTGGACAAGACCATCCAACCTTCTGCTTCACTGTCCCATTGGCCCCATCCCATGGACTGTTCTGATGACAGACGCAAGTCAGTTAGGATGGGGGGCACATTACCAAGACCAGTTGGTACAGGGCAGATGGCAATTCAATGCGACAGAGGTAGTATCAAACACCTTGGAGCTAAGGGCGGCTTGGTTAGCAATCCTGTCTCTGGCCACCTTCCTCAGGGGAAAATCCATCCTTCTCCAGATGGACAACAAAGCGGCAGTAACTTATGTTCAGAATCACGGAGGAACGCACAGCAGGTTCCTTCTGAAGGAAGTGACACCCATTCTGACATGGGCCGAGAGGAATTTAGTCAACCTACGAGCCTCATATATCCCAGGGCCAGAGAACCAGTTAGCCGATCAGCTTTCAAGATCTTTCAGCCACAACAACGAGTGGTCTCTGAATCCGAGGGTCTTCTCCTGGATATGCCAACAATGGGGCACTCCCCAAATAGACCTATTTGCCTCCCCGCTCAATGCGAAGACACCGCTTTTCTTTTCAAGGTTCCCATCTCCGAAATCAGCAGGGGTGGTTGCCCTAACCCAGCCATGGAACTTTCAGATGGCATACGCATACCCACCAACTCCACTGATACTGAGGTTTCTCCAACGTCTAACCACAGAAGCGATCTCAGTTTTAGCAGTGATTCCATACTGGCCCAAGAGACCGTGGTTCACGTTGCTAATCAAGATGACCTTGTGCAAACCGCTTCACCTTCCACGCATAGACAACCTTCTGTCTCAAGGCAAGTTCTGTCACCCGCACCCGGAGATCCTAGACTTGAGGGTTTGGAAGTTGAGCGGAAAAGGTTGGGAGAGTTAGGATGTTCGCATAATGTCATTCAAACACTACTACAGGCCAGAAAAGCATCTACGAATTCCACATACTATAGAGTTTGGAGAAAGTTTACGGAATTGGCAGAAACTAACCATTACGATCCTCTAAACCCCGGAATCCAGAACATACTCCTCTTTTTACAGAGTGGATTGGACTTAGGTTTGGGCCTGAATACGCTTAAGGTCCAGGTTTCAGCCCTTTCAGCTCTAACAGACACCCGGTGGGCGCTAGATCCTCTGGTGGAACGTTTCTTGAAAGCAGTTCTAAGATTGAGACCGCCTAGAAAGATGCTATACCCCAAATGGGATTTGACTATCGTGCTTAATATCCTTTCAAAACCTCCGTTTGCTCCCACAGAAGAAAGCACCTTGGAGGATATTTCTCTGAAGGCAGTCTTTCTAGTCGCCATCACTTCGGGTCGCAGGGTATCAGAGATCCAAGCATTAGGGTCACAAGAACCCTACATTACCTTCTTCCCGGACAGGGTGGTGTTGCAACGTATTCATCAGTTCAACCCTAAAGTACCTTCAGTCTTCCATCTGAACCAAGAGTGGGTTCTTCCAGCATTCGGGGAGGATCCAGCCTCCTCAAAACTGCATGAGTTGGATATAGCCAGATCCCTAAGTCACTACCTAAATTTGGCGCAGCAGTTCAGGAAAGATCAACGGCTATTTGTCATCCCCAAGGGTGCCAGAAAGGGAATGGCAGCATCTAAGACGACCTTGGCAAGCTGGATTGTAAGGTTAATCCAAAGAGCATATTGGACTAGTGATCTCCCAGTTCCAGATGCGATCAATGCGCACTCAACGCGTGGAATAGCCTCCTCCTGGGCAGCTTTGGCGCGGGTCTCCCCTGAGACAATTTGTCGAGCGGCCAGCTGGTCGTCCTTCAGCACGTTCATGTCCCACTATAGTGTGGACCCAGCAGTCCTTACTTCCCGAGAGTTTGGGGAAAGGACTTTGCAGTCATCTGTACTGTAGCTTTTTTGTTTAAATAAATTGCTTTATTGCAGTACCCTCCCTGTAAGCGAGTTATTTACCATGGGTATGCTGACATGGGAGGCACCAGGAAAACGGAAAATTGAATACTTACCTTTCCGTAATTTTCCTTTCCTGGTGCCTGCCCATGGCAGCATACACCCTCCCTTCAATGATCCTTAGCGTTATGAGATCTAGTTACAAGAATACTGACTAAGGGGAGGAACTCTTTTTTTATAGAGTTAAAATTGTCCTGTGGGTTGGTAGATTATTTTCTGTGAGACTGGAGGTGAAGATTTAATTCTGTTTTTTTATGATCAGGATTTTGTGTTGTTTTTATAGTATGTTGGTATTGTGTTGGTTATTATCTGGGGTGGTGTTAGAGAAAGTGATGTTTTTTTATCTGTATTTGGTAGTTTGCCTGTTATTTTAATCTGTGTTATTTATTCTATGTTGTATTTTAATTGTATGGATGTTTTATTTGTAGTGTAGTTTTAATTTTATTATTTGGTGGTAATGGCTGTTATTGGTAATTTTGTTGTGTTTTTGCATCTTGTTCAGTCTATTGTTGTGAACTTGTGTTGTCTTTGTTAAGTGTGTCTGTGTCATAACAATTTCCCAATTTCCCTTTGGGATTAATAAAGTATTCTGTATTCTGTATTTATAGATTGTCTTTTCATGGTTCGCAATATAATGACATTACAAGCTCATTTTTGGATTCACAAAATGGCCAATACAAGACAGAATTCTCAAGAAGCATGGCAAAATTTTGAATTTTCCAATTTCCAAAATTCCGAATTTCTGAAATTCCGAATTTCCGAAACTTCGAATTTTCGGAAATTTGAAAATTCGGAAATTCGAAATTCGGAAATTCGAAATTTTGGAAATTGAAAAAATATCAAAATTAACGAATTTGTCAAAATTTGTTAAGAAACTAATTCGGAACTGAACAAATTGCACATGTCTATATTTCATACAAAAGTTGCCCACAACTAGAGCAGTGGTTCTCAACCTTAGTGAAACCAGAGCCTAGTAAATTCTTCCACAGCCTTCCTTGCCCCAACATTAAAAAAAAAAAAAAAGTTTATATGAAGTATGTATTTAAAATGTATTAAAAGGCAGTAATCAGTCAATATATGAGGTACTTTATATTAAAAAGACATAACGTTCACAAATGTAACTGGGGCATGTGCTCTGACTATCAATGTAATGGGGCTATTTACAATGAACACCAATATAATGGAGGCATTTACACTGGCCACCAATGTAATGGGGGAATATACACTGATCACCAATGTAATGAAGATACAGTATGTACATTCAACACCAATGTAATGGGGCATTTACACTGATTATCAAATTAACTGTGGCTTTTGCTTTGATTAGCAATGTAATTTTAGTGACCACGTATAACTCTAATGAAATTGTGGTCAGAGTTAATGACCCCATTATATTGGTGGTCAGTGGGGATGCACAGACATTTACAAACAGCTTTATTTTTATGGATTGTCAGTAAAATAACAGATGGTTGGGAATTCTCGAAGACAGTAAGCCATGACTGGGCAGGAGAACCACTGTAGTAGACAAGAAGCCAAACTGAATCTAAGCAGGATAGAAAAAGTAGAAGGTTCAGATGCAGAACTGTCAAGCGGATAAGTGCATCAAAATCTGCAGTTTGAGCAACAAACACCTGGTAGGTAGGTGCTCCATTCTTCTTAAATGGAATTAAAGGCAAAACAAATAACATATATGGTTGTTTAATGCAGTCTTTAACTAGCATTAGCATAATAGTGCTTGCTTTTCTGAGTCCTGTGCCCATAACATAGTTTTATTACCTGGTGATCCTGTCAGTAAGTCTGTGATTTTTTTAACTTCCTTTAACCACTTTGCGTCCAGGCCTACTGTGACATTTTTCACATACAGTACATGGTAAAATCTGCATTTTTTTGCTAGAAAATTACCCATAACCCCCAGACATTATATATTTTGTAAAAGCAGAGGCCCTAAAGAACAAAATGGAGGCTGTTGCAATTTTTTTATGTCTTACAATATTTGTGCAGCTGTTTATCAAATGCAAATATATAGGAAAAAGTGCATTTGTAAAAATAGATTTTACTGCACACAAGCACAATATAATACCCTATTTTTTGTATAATGTAAAACATGACATTGTACCAAGTAAATAGATACCAAACATGTCAAGATTTAAAATTGTGCACGTCTGTGAAATGGTGACAACCTATGATACCTAAAAAAATCTCCATAGGTGTTGCTTAAAGAGCCTTTGCAGGTTACCGGTTTAGAGTTAAACATAAATCTGGTGCTAGAATTATTTTATAATATAATATTTTTTTTATTTTTCTTATTGGATTTTTTTTTAAAGTACAAGCTAAAAACTAGTGTCATCTGTAACAGTGAAAAGATGGTTTTGAGGTGTTGACATTAAGGTAGTGTTTCAAAGAAAAAGCCATATCTCCAACTGGCAAATAGAAAGAAAAGTTAGACTGGACAAGAGTACACTGCTCCATCTATTTACTAGTCATCACAACTGTCCCTGTTCTCTACAACAGCAAACAAAATGCTGGTGCAAATCAAAAACACCCTATACAAAACATTGTTTCACCTAAAAGGCTTAGTCGGGGGTGAGTTGCTGCTACATATGTGAACAGTGCAGCAAAAAGCCACAAATACATTGGCCACTTTTTGCTACACTATTCACATATGTAGCACACATTCACCCCTACTAAAGTTGTTTTAAGCCAAATATGTTTAGTTTAGATTATTTTTTAGTTGTACCAACACTTTATTTATTAACAGAGAGAACAGGGACAGTTGTGCATAGATGGATCAGTTAACAGACAGCAACAATTATGGGAAATCTAGACATAGGCTGACTGGGACTACTATTGAGTCAGTAGACTTAGGCCCCTTTCACACTGGGGCGGTGGGGGCGTCGGCGGTAAAACAGCGCTGTTTTACCATCGTTTTTGCGGCTGTATTCGGCCACTAGCGGTGCGGTTTTAACCCCCGCTGGCAGCCGAAAAAGGGTTAAACCCGCTCGTACAGCACGGCTATAGCCGCGGTATTACCGCGGTATAGCCGCGCTGTCCCATTGATTTCAATGGGCAGGAGCGGTTTAGGAGCGGTGAACACACCGCTCCTTCCCCGCTCCAAAGATGCGGCTCGCAGGACTTTTTTTACCGTCCTGCCAGCGCACCGCTTCAGTGTGAAAGCCCTCGGGCTTTCACACTGAACAAACAGCGGAGGCTGTTTAGGGGCGGTTTGCAGGCGGTATTTTTAGCGCAATAACGCCTGCAAACCGCCCCAGTGTGAAAGGGGCCTTAGATAATTCTTATTAATCTATTCCTGTTTCCCTCTGTAGGTGATACTAAAGTCTTGGTTTTTTTTTTCATTAAAAAGAACATACATACCTCCTCTGTACAGTGGTTTTGCACAGAGCAGCCTGGATCCTCCTCTTCTCGGGTCCCTTTTCGTTGCTCCTGCCCCCCCTCCTGTTGAGTGCCCCCACAGCAAGCAGCTTGCTATGGGGGCACCCGAGCCAAGCCCCAGCTCCCTGTGTTCATTCAGACACCCCACCCCTTTCTCTCCTCATTGGCTCATTGACTTTGATTAACAGCAGCGGGAGCTAATGGCACCACGCTGCTGTCTCAGCCAGTAAGGAGGGGTGTCCCAGGCAGCTGAGTCTCTCATGCAAAAATCACTGGATCGAGAAGGGGCTCAGATAAGTATTAGACTGCTGCACACAGAAGGTTTTTTTTTTATCTTAATGCACAGAATGCATTAAGATAAAAAACCTTCTGCCTTTACAACTCCTTTAAAGAGGAGGTCCGCCCACCGCTGCAAAAATTAAAAGCCAGCAGCTGCACATACTGCAGCTGCTGACTTTTAATAATCGGACACTTACCTGTACTGGAGTCCAGCAATGTCGGCACCGCATACCGCCTCCATTGCGAGTAAGGGAACTGGACACTGTAGCCTTTCGGCTTCACGCAGGGAACCCTACTGTGCATGCGCTCCACTCCGCTCCTCTCTCC
Source organism: Lithobates septentrionalis (assembly GCA_037952835.1). NCBI lineage: Eukaryota > Metazoa > Chordata > Amphibia > Anura > Ranidae > Lithobates > Lithobates septentrionalis. The sequence goes on along the minus strand of JBBDGP010002691.1, from coordinate 177,649 downwards.
TACTGGCCCGGCGACAGGGGGAGGAGGAGGAGGGAGCCCCAGCCGTGACGTCAATACCCACGGCTGAGGCTCCCGGAAATGGGGAAAGCATACCTGTGAAAGACAGGTATGCTGTCCCCCCTGAAAGGTGCAAAATGTGGCACTGGAGGGGGGAGGAGTATAATGAGCGGAAGTTCCACTTTTGGGTGAAACTCCGCTTTAAGCCATATGAGTAGCTTTTAGAGATGAACACAATTTTAATATTAGGAATAAAAGCAAAGTTTTAAAGTATTACTAAACCCACAACAGTAAAATCAGTCTGTATATGCAGTAAAGCATGCTTGTTATACTCAATGTGGAACCTAAGGGGTTAATCCTCTGCATTGTGTAAAAAGGCTGTTTGATTCTGTCTGCTCTTAACATCTCCTTCTTCAACTGTCTCCTAAAAATAATCTGATATTTACAGAGTCTATGGAGTCAGGCTGCACATGCTCAGTTTTGATGTGTATTGCTAGAGTTTTTTTTTCTTGGGAGAGTGCATGTGATCAGCACAAGGCCAATCAGCACTGTCAAGACAGAGGGTCAGGGGCCCTGCATTCTCATAGGACAATTGTGGGAGAAATAAAAACTCTTCCTACAAGCATTAACCAGGCACTCATACAAGTCACAAGACTGCTCTAACTGCTGATGAAAAAAGGTATTTAGCTGTTTATATTTACTAAAATAAGTGCATTTCGATGTTCTGTGTAACGTGGGAGACCAGATATAGTGAATGCAGGGTCCTGGGTTTAGTAACACTCTAAGTTTGAGTGGGTTAGGTGCAAGCTCATTGAAGCACATCACTTTTGCTTATTCATCATTGTTTATTCCCACAATAAGGTTGCTTTATAATATTCTGACTATATTACATATGTTTTTAATTGCTGCAAATGGAATATTCTTTGATAAATATAAAGTTTAGTGAATAGAGCAATCATATAAACTAAAAGAATGTTATGAAAGTTTATTAGTTTCAGTTTCTGGTCAAGTTAATGCTACTGTGGTGAATAAAAGTGTTAGTTAATTAAAATCATGAAAAGCTCAGAGTGATTTAATTACTAATGTATACAGTATATACATAATTTCTCCTCACTGTACAAAACAAGGTGTCCTTAAAGGATGGCTTTCCCTACTCTAATGAGTTAAAAAAAAAAAATCACAGCCCTGGACTATGACTGGTTTGAACAAACTCTAAATAGTAAAATCAGATCATCTGTTTGTTCTCTTCTAATAGAGGTAACATTTCGAATTCTCATCTGTTCTAGCATGTTTCTTTGGCTAAGCTCCAAATCAACAGCAAGACAACAATTGAACCAGGTCGGTAACGGAAATCACCCATAGTCTGGGCTGCCAACAATCTCACCATCCAAACATCCTGATCTCCACTTGAGCTAATTCGTCTTTGCCCTGACAGCTATATGACCATAATTAAAAGAACTCACTGTATCTGATAAACAGCCCAGTACAGATGTTGAGATGTACAGTTCATTTACTGTGAGAAACTAGACTAAAGTAAAAAAGAGTTTACAAATCTATGAAGATGTTCCCTTTATCAGGACTAAGGATGTATAAATGATGTTAAGCACATTTTAAGTATCTGCTCTCCATAAATTTATAACAAGGTTATATCATGGAACAATGATTGTTATCTTCAGTTTTTTGTTTTATATATTTGCAAAAAATAATGTCATAAAAGTGGACTATCCAAGATTCAAGACTTTCCAAGATCTATGCTGAGCAGATTTATGGACAGCCATTTCTATTTTATAGTAGAACCAACACTTAATGCCTTTCTTTTAAACTGGTGATTTGGCCAGTAACGCGTTTACAATGTTAGGGTGGATCCACTCTTTGGACAGCAGAATTGCCAACCTGCGGAGAAGGTAGTGTTAGGCTGACCATAAATGGAGCATTTTTTTTCAATCAGCAAGAGGGCTGATCCAAAGAAAAGGATCAGATTTTCCCCATCCACACAAGCAAGGTTAAGTGCCGGTTCACACTTGTGCAAGTTTATAATGAATGCGTTGTGTTAAATAAAAACTAGATTTGCATGCCATCCAAAAAGTAACTGTTTTCAATCACAGTCGTTCACATATATGCGTTGTGATTCCTCTCCGAATGCGATGCGATAAAAAAAAGGGTCTTGTGCGAGTTTACAGCGTTGCGTTGTGAATTTAGTCTCCATTGACATTAATGTAAATTGCTCTGGAAGCGCATTGTTGGTTCAAATATGTGCAAATTCTTCACCTCCAGCTCCTCCTTCCAGTTCTGCCCCCTCACTTCCTGTTTCCTGTCTCATGTCCATCTATAAGCAGTCAAGATGGCCCCTAGGCGTCGGAACAGCATTTATAATGAGGAGCTCATCAGACTTGTCCGTGACAGGCCTTATATATGGGACAGCCGGATTGAAGAATACGAAAATAATGCCTGGAAGAGCAGAGGCTGGGATGAAATTTGTAAAAGTCTGTATGCAGACTGGGATGACTTCACACCTCAGGTTCGCAAACATAAACGTAAGTATATTTCTATTCATTCATCCCACTGACCACCAATGTAAGAGCATGCATCCCACTGACCACCAATCCCACTGACCACCAATGTAAGGGCATGCATCCCACTGACCACCAATCCCACTGTCCACCAATCCCACTGTCCACTAATGTAAGGGCATGCATCCAACTGACCACCAATGTAAGGGCATGCATCCCACTGACCACCAATCCCACTGTCCACCAATCCCACTGTCCACTAATGTAAGGGCATGCATCCAACTGACCACCAATCCCACTGACCAACAATACCACTGACCACCAATGTAAGGGCATGCATCCCACTGACCACCAGTCCCACTGACCACCCATGTAAGGACATGCATCCCATTGACCACCAATCCCACTGCGTGGGGGACCACACATCAGAGGGGTATTCCAACTTGAGACTTTCTGGATATACCAGCTGAAGTGTTACTCCCCCTATGGGTTAATATAGAATGGGACATAAATGCTTTCATTAATAAATCTTGACATGCAGTGTTTTACAGCCCAGTTTTATGGTTTGCTGAGTGTTTGCAGTTATTTGTTAATTTCCTGCCTGAAACACAATTTATTATTTTGAAGGTATCAAAACATGGAAAATTTAGTTCTGGGTCTCATAAAGAGACTGTGGCTTTCAAGGTTTTTCTTGTTCCCTCATTGTTAATAACTATGTATTATAACACCACTCATCCCACTGATACTTACCTTTTTCTAATCATCTGTTCCTCATCATCTAATCATCTGGGTCTCATAAAGAGACTCTTGCTGGTGTATACTTTCAAGGTTTTTCTTGTTCCCTTACTGTTAATAACTGTGTATTATAACACCACTCATCCCACTGATACTTACCTTTTTCTAACCATCTGTTCCTTTGTATTATCAACCATTGTTTGATTATGATGCATTATATTGATCAACAAGAATTTTTCTATGGATCATACATTTTTAAATTTTTATTCCACCAAGATATGTATAGGAGTAACATTTACTAACAATCATGCACTTTTATAGGTTCACATGTGATGTCAATTTGGCAGTCAGATCCTCACTCCGCCGTCCTGTATCTAGGTTTGGTCTGTGTCTCTAGGCATGCTTGTCCTCTGTTGTCCTGTGCGCCGCCGTAGAGCCCACCTTGCAAATTGCCTCTCTTGTTATATGAGTGGCTATCGGGCCACGAGTGCTGGTTCTTCTTAGTGTGATAACGTTTTCGCCTATTTTGGGCATGTGGGTGTGGTTATCTCATCCCCAGCCCTGCCAGCTCACAGGCTGATGCCTGTAATGAGAAAGAGGCTTGGAACACAAACACTAGAGCACAATGACGTTGCTACGGTGGCGTCACACATGTGACCACGGAGGGTGGGTGTTCTAGGGCTGTAATTGGTTCACATATTCACATGACCATCCGGGAAGTAAGGCGTGTGTGTGCAGAGGATCGCTGATTGGTCATATTACCTGCCCAATGTCAGCACTCCCAGCTGATCGGCTGCTTTGTTAATTTTAAGGTCTTTATATAGCGTGGTGCCTAACACTAGGTTTTATGCCCCAGTTAAAGGACTTTTGTCCGAAACATGTCGGGTTGCTGAGCCTTTGTGCTTTCTAAAACCATGCGATACTGTTTTTTATCCTTTACTTTTTATGTGATCACTCCTTGTACCCACTCGACTAGGTGGATTGTACTGTTAAGCTTTTGCTGTTTTAATAAAAAAATTTTTTTTCGATTTACGCAATGTGGAGGCCCTTCTCTTCTTTCCTTTTTTATGGTATGATGTGACACCATTTGGAGTTCGTACATCCTATCAAGTGTGACCATCGGATGGGAGTCCAAGTTCGTTAGCTGGGCTGTCCTAGCTACACCATTTGCTTACCACGGATTTTGACGGAAGTATTGAGGCGTATCTCCACACCAGCTCCTTCCATCAAATATCTGCCGGATTGTTGAATCCAAACACCTGATTGACCCACCGCCGTATGGTGAGTGTGTCCACTTCTCATGGTAAGCGTACCCATTCCTTCAATATTTCCATCTTGATGCAGCAAATATCTTATGAAGAGGTTATTCCTGTCACATATAGTGGTTGATTTACTATCATCTACAGGCGTCATCTACACATGGGACTTTATTTCATTTCACTGAAGAATCTCCTATTTTTTTGGTTTATCACAGACAGTTTTAATTGCAGTTTTTTTTTTTTGCTGTCATTTTCACCTATCTGTGACAAACTTTCCTGATTTGTTGTTCTTTTGTTGTTGTATATTGTTCACGTTGATATCTGACCTACAAGTTACTATCAGCTTTATATTTGCATGTGAGGTGATACTTCACTTTCGCACTTTGTTACACACTAGCGCTGCATTTTTTATCTTTTCACTTGTTTGTGCAGTTTACTATACTGTTTATGCTAGCTGCTTTACTATTTTTTACCTACTTTTAAGTTTTATCACTAGTAGCGCGACATTGTTTTATACTTAATGTAAGGGCATGCATCCCACGAACCACCAGTCCCACTGACCACCAATGTAAGGGCATGCATCCCACTGACCACCAATCCTACTGTCCACCAATCCCACTGTCCACCAATGTAAGGGTATGCATCCAACTGACCACCAATCCCACTGACCACCAATCCCACTGACCACCAATCCCACTGACCACCAATGTAAGGGCATGCATCCCACTGACCACCAATCCCACTGTCCACCAATCCCACTGTCCACCAATGTAAGGGCATGCATCCAACTGACCACCAATCCCACTGACCACCAATCCCACTGACCACCAATCCCACTGATCACCAATGTAAGGGCATGCATCCCACTGACCACCAATCCCACTGACCACCAATGTAATGTTGTGGAATGATATTGCATGCTCGGTATGTTGACACAGAAAGTGCAAAAAATAGATGGACACACTGTTGAACAATAAAACTTTATCACATTTATTGAAAAAAGTACAGATAGTAGACGATGCAGCATTGACAGGTAAAAAGTTATTGGTCTTTATTGAATGGCATCAAGCTGCCATGATACCTGACCGGCAGGACTCATAAAGAAGTCAGTAAATTGCTCATGGATGCTGGCCCCTCTGCAATTGCCCCTTGTATGTGTCCAATCTGCGCCTTCCATCTCATCCATCAAAGCGTCCTCGAAAAGTTATCCATCTCTTTCGCGGACAAAATTGTGGAGTGCACAGGCAGCGTTTACGGCAATTATGGCGTTTTCCATGCTTAGAGTTATTGGGGTGTGAAGAAATCGCCATTTGTTTGCCAAGATTCCGAAAGTACACTTCACAACTCTTCGTGGTCTTGTTAGCCGATAATTAAAGACCCTTTTCTCCATAGACAGTGACCGGTTAGCATATGGCCTGAGCATTTTTTCTGAAAGAGCGAAAGCCTCATCACCGACAAATATTAAAGGAAGAGAGGGTTCAGATGTTCCAGGGAGTGGTCGTTCGTTTGGGAGGTCAAGTGCGTTCTCCCGAATCATTCTTCCAAAACTTGAGTGGGAAAAAATGCTGGAGTCAGAACTGCTCCCATAAGAACCGATGTCTATGTAGGTGAACGAGTAGTTTGCATCAGCCACTGCCAGAAAAACTAAAGAAAAATATTTTTTATAATTAAAAAATTTTGTCCCACTACCGACTGGCCTCACAATTCTGATGTGCTTGCCATCTATGGCACCAACACAGTTAGGGAAGTTGCAGTTTGCAGTTTTTTTTTTGCTGTCATTTTCACCTATCTGTGACAAACTATCCTGATTTGTTGTTCTTTTGTTGTTGTATATTGTTCACGTTGATATCTGACCTACAAGTTACTATCAGCTTTATATTTGCATGTGAGAAAAACTAAAGAAAAATATTTTTTATAATTAAAAAATTTTGTCCCACTACCGACTGGCCTCACAATTCTGATGTGCTTGCCATCTATGGCACCAACACAGTTAGGGAAGTTGCGATGCCCTCACACTATATTTGCCATTAGTTTGGTGCCTCTTCTCAAAGAGGTCTTGCCAGACCATTACTTTAATATGAGCATTGCAGTGCAACATTGCATCCATTCCTTCACTGTGCCACACCATGTTTCTGTGCCAACACACGAGAGTCCTAGTACTCAAATATTTACTCCCATTTCTTCTGCCTCAAATACTGCACCAAACCCTTATCCCTCTAGTTTTTCGGAACCCTCTAGCATGTATGAGACCCCCAGATCATGAATCCCATATCCCATTCCTTCACCTGTTGCCTCAAGTCATTATCCATATCGCAATCGATCGCTTGAAGTTGCCTCAAACATGCCTACACCCTATCGACAATTTGGGTCCCCAAGTGTACCACCGGATACCGAGATATCCCCACCTGTGCCATTGAGGAAATATCCCTCAACACAAGGTGAAGCCTTGCAGCTAACATCACCAAACTCTTCAACAGCAACACTACAATGACATGATTTAACCAAGCCTGATGAACATAGTTCACCAAGTTTTTTGAATTTGTAGATGACTACCTGCTGATGCCGCTACCAACTTCATGTTGAAAATCCATACTTTCTTTGTTAGCGTTATGTTTTTGTTAAATTATTTTTTGTAATTTTGAATAGAGTATTCCAAAATGCTATCACATTTTGAATGGCTCAGGGAAATAGAGAGAAAAAAGATTAGGGGGAAAGTGTAGATGAAGATGCGAGGGAGGGAGGATGAGAGAGTGGGAGATGACAGGGAGGATGAGGTGGAGAGGTAGAGTTTCAGTTAATAAAGTTTTGTAACTTAGAATTAAAGTTCAGTTAAGTTAAAGCTAGACAGTCAGAGGAAGCTAGAGAGTCAGAGGAAGTAAGAGAGTCAGAGGAAGTTAGAGAGTCAGAGGAAGTTAGAGAGTCAGAGGAAGTAAGAGAGTCAGAGGAAGTTAGAGAGTTAGAGAGTCAGAGGAAGTAAGAGAGTCAGAGGAAGTTGGAGAGTCAGAGGAAGTAAGAGAGTCAGAGGAAGTAAGAGAGTCAGAGGAAGTTAGAGCGTCAGAGGAAATTAGAGAGTCAGAGGAAGTAAGAGAGTCAGAGGAAGTTAGAGAGTCAGAGGAAGTTAGAGAGTCAGAGGAAGTAAGAGAGGCAGAGGAAGTTAGAGCGTCAGAGGAAATTAGAGAGTCAGAGGAAGTTAGAGAGTCAGAGGAAGTTAGAGAGTCAGAGGAAGTAAGAGAGTCAGAGGAAGTTAGAGAGTCAGAGGAAGTAAGAGAGTCAGAGGAAGTAAGAGAGTCAGAGGAAGTAAGAGAGTCAGAGGAAGTAAGAGAGTCAAAGGAAGTAAGAGAGTCAGAGGGAGTTAGGGAGTCAGAGGAATTTAGAGAGTCAGAGGGAGTTAGATTGTTTCGAAGATATTTCATGCAAAGTATGTAATCACAAACTAATTACAAGTTTTTAAAAATAAAAAAAGAAATACTTTTTTGGAAGACAATTTTGTCATATCTGTCTGCATTATTTGCATAAAATTTCACAAAGTATATCTATGAAATTTACCTTAATGTAACAAGCAACCTTTCCGCTGGCTCCACACTATTTCAAAAGGTGGTGTTCTGATACTCCAAACGCGTACCAAGCAGCCGAAGTAATTGATCGAAACTAAAAAATAAAACCACAAAGCCAATGTAAGTGTCAGGCTAAAGCCCATACACAAAATCAAATAGAATGGTAAGAGGCAAGAGTTCTAGTAAAAGGAGAAAAGAGATAGAAAGTGGGATTGGTGGCCAGTGGAATTTGTGGTCCGTGGGATGCATGCCCTTATATTGGTGGTCAGTGGGATTGGTGGTCAGTGGGATAGGTGGTCAGTGGGATTTGTGGTCAGTTGGATGCATGCCCTTACATTGGTGGTCAGTGGGATTGGTGGACAGTGGGATTGTTGGTCATTGGGATTGGTGGTCCGGGGATGCATGCCCTTACATTGATGGTCAGTGGGATTGTTGATCAGTGGGATTGGTGGTCAGTGGGATTGGTGGTCAGTTGGATGCATGTCCTTACATTGGTGGACAGTGGGATTGGTGGACAGTGGGATTGGTGGTCAGTAGGATGCATGCCCTTACATTGTTGGTCAGTGGGATTGGTGGTCAGTTGGATTGGTGGTTAGTTGGATGCATGGCCTTACATTGGTGGCCAGTGGGATTGGTGGACAGTGGCATTGTTGGTCAGTGGGATTGGTGGTCCGTGGGATGCATGCCCTTACATTGGTGGTCAGTGGGATTTTTGGTCAGTGGGATTGGTGGTCAGTGGGATTGGTAGTCAGTTGGATGCATGCCCTTACATTGGTGGACAGTGGGATTGGTGGTCAGTGGGATTGGTGGTCAGTGGGGTGCATGCCCTTACATTGGTGGTCAGTGGGATTGGTGGTCAGTGGGATTGGTGGTCAGTGATAGATAGTAAGAAGGAGGGAGGAGGAGAAGGAAGAGGGGTACAGGTACTAACCTATTTACTGACATCTGGGAATAGTTGAAGAACTTCTCCTCATGCTGCCTGAGATCATTGTAGAGGATCCTGGACTGGCCTTTCTCTTCCCTATTTTGAATAATTGGATGGACCCAATATCTTCTTGTACTCATCAGTCTCTTCCTCCTCCTCTTCCTCCTGGCTTTGTCCATCAGGACTGCAGCAGTAGCAGTAACAACTGCTGCCATGATCAACATGATGAAACATAATGACCACAAATCAAAATCCTCACTGACTACACACAAAGAAACCACACTCCTCAACGACAATACTCTCCCCACAAAGGAAAACAGGGAAGAGCACAGGAAGTTAACACCCAGTTTTTTCATGCCTTTTCAGTTGGCCTGAGCACAAAATCGCATCTGTGCCTAATTTACATTCTAAGCGCATAAATTCGCATTGAATTCGTAGTACAATCGTGCTGGTAATAACCAAACACGCAATGAAAAAATTTGCACCAAAATCGTATCGCACAAGTGTGAACCGGCACTAATGAAGGAATCCTCCCTGATGTGCCATTTTATTCTGGCAGTGGGACTCCTGCTGTCAGAATACAGTAATCAGCGTCTTCAGCCCGTTGGCCGTAGCTGGCTGGTAGAGAAAAGTTTTTGAACATTCCTGTTCTACAGAAGTTGATCATTAGATCAACTTTCGATGAGCAGGAACAGCCTTACATGAATCGAAATTCAGCTGGTCCCCGCTGACCTGGCCAAATTTTGATCCATCTATGGCCAGCTGTAGATGCCTTGGCAGAGTTACATGGACTTGAATAATAATTTAAAGCTGAATTACAACTAATACTTTTTAAGCTGTTAGAGTGACATTTTTTTCTTTTCGGAATAAAGGTTTTACATAAATAAATAAAAGCTGACCATTGTAAGCACCCCTGTCGGTGTTAAAGAGGTAGTAAAGTCTGCAATAAAAATGTTTTAAAAGTGTGGCCCTTGCACAATTATGCCATATTGTGCTGGTATGCACTGAATACCAGCAGATTATGACAGACTAATGGGGCGTACACACGGTCAGACTTTTTGGCTACAAAAGTCCGACAGCCCGTCCGACAAACTTTCGACGGACTTTTGGCGGACTTGCGGTGGACTTTCTAACGAAATGGACTTGCCTACACACGATCACACAAAAGCCCAACGGATTCGTACGTGATGACGTACGACGGGATTAAAATAAGGAAGTTGATAGCCAGTAGCCAATAGCTGCCCTAGCGTCGGTTTTTGTCCGTCGGACTAGCATACAGATGAGCATATTTCTGGGTCTGGCAGAGTTACGACGTAAAGATTTGAAGCAAGTTCCAAATCTAAAGTCCGTCAGATTTGCGACTGGAAAAGTCCGCTGAAAGTCCGGGGAAGCCCACACACGATCGGATTGTCCCCCGGATTTGGTCCGTTGGCGTCTGTCAGACTTTTGTAGCCGAAAAGTCCGACCGCGTGTACACCCCATTACCTGTCAAATAGAGCCATCCAGTGCTGTGCTGTCACTGCTCCCTGTCTTGTACCTGGTAGTGGCCTAACTGATGAGAGAGCTCTTTCTTACACCTCCTATCCTTTTCCCCCTGAGAATAATGACAGGATTAGACAGGACATGGCGTGGCATTGGTGCCTGTAGAAGTTTCTGGCCTACAGAAGAACTGGATCTTGCAGTGAGGCAGAAGCTGAAGAGTAGAAAGCTTGTGCAAGATGTCATCACAGGACTTTCAGATGCAGGTGACAGGAATGTGGCCAGGCAAGCTGAGGTCAGCAACAGTCAGGAGACAAGAGCTTAAACAGGAGCCAGGTCAAGGTCAGTTCCAAATTAGCAGGCCGGGACAGTAAGCAGGATGTGGAGTCAAGTAATAATTGTCAAATTGGGAGCAGCGGCTGAATTTATGCAGCCACTGCATCCCCATTGACATGAATGGGACTGCCTGTACACAGATGCATGAGACACTTGTGGCCCTCTCAAGCGGGGGGGGGGGGGGGGGGGCGTTTAAGTACGTCTGTGTAAACAAGGCCTTAGGCTGGTCTGCCCAGAGATTGTGCATAATTTTAAAGAGTGTCTTGACTAAAAAAAAGGTTGAAAAACACTGATCAAACCTAATCTATTTTCTTTTTTCTAGAACAGGAGCTTTTTTGTAGAATAGACTTTGGCAAAAGCCAAAAGCATATGATCTCATATATAGAAAATTCACACTTGCAAGTAGCAGTAATAATTTCCATGATAATGCCTAACTTCCTTCTATACAAAGAACTACAGCATATATACAGTATATATATATCTATATCTACATATATAGATATACAGTATATATACTGTATATCATATACCTTTGTTATTTAAATTCACTAAAATGATGTGTCTTGCTAACCACATATTCTCAGGTTTGGCAGTTTTCCAAAATTCCTTAAGGTAAATGAGGCACAGACAAACAGCGACATTACATGCCCTCGCCCACTGCTCTGTGAAAACAGCAAGAATTCCTTCAGACCCAGCGTATGTGGCTGGTTACTAGGCAATATTCAAAACATACACAAGTAAAGGGTTCAGGGAGAAAATTCACACTTTATAAATAAAGTTTTACAAAAACTCAGCTTGGCTTCTGTCATGGCATTGACTATATACATCTTAGAAAGATTACAGCCTTATGTAGGATTAACTGGGATCAAGTACTACTGTAATTGTGGATTTGAGACAAAACGAAGATTGTGTTAAACATTATGGTAATAATCATTTCCTCCTCATATGACATATGTTCCTGTATAATCCATCACTTCTTTTGTTCTGTGCATTTTCCACACTGTTTGTACTAACCAATATGTGCATTAGTGGTCTGAAAGCCAACATTTTTGTATGTTGTTCTTCATAGTTTTCTGTACTGCCTTTGTAATAAGGCACTGCCTAACAAAATGTTCCAGAAATCATTATGTTATCTTGGGCTTTAGTGGCATCCTCAAAGTATATCTAAAGCTAGAACTTTTGATTTTCTTTGTAGACAGATCCTGCAACCCCTATCCGTTTTTTTTCTTTTTGTCATTTGTAATGCAGCGTACACACGGTCGGACTTTCTGGCCTACTTGGTCCGGCACACTTTCTGACGGACTTTGTCCGCCAGGTGCGCCGGACTTTAAAACGGACGGACTTGCCCACACACGACCGGACTTTGCGGGGGGCTAAGTCCGCCCGTCTTTCCGACGGACTTTCGCCGGAGTTATGGCGGACTTTCAGAATAAACGGACTTGCCCACACACGGACAAGTCCGTTCATTTTGAACGTGACTCAGGTGCGACGGGACTAGAAAAGGATGTCAATCTTGCCGATTTTATCGGCGAGATTGACACCTTGCGAGCCCCGTCGCGGGTCATACCAGGCCCTTAGGATTATAAAGGGAAACCCCTACGCCGAAAAAACGGCGTGGGGTCCCCCCTAAAATTCATAACAGACCCCGATCCGAGCACGCAGCCTGGCCGGTCAGGAAAGGGGGTGGGGACGAGCGCCCCCCCCCCTCCTGAACCGTACCAGGTCGCATGCCCTCAACATGGGGGGTGGGTGCTTTGGGGGAGGGGACGTTTTAGGGGGCGTGGTCACTGGGTGATGTTGACCATGCCCCCTAAAATGTCACAGTCCCAGCATGCCCAGGGACTATTACATCAAAAGGGGGCGGGGTCTCCGCCTATATAAGTCACAACGCAGCCCTCAGAGAGCAGTCCAGCCGGAGAGAGCGTCGTGTCAACATCTGGAGAAGAGAAGACAAGACAAGAAGCCCAGAAGACAGGAAGCCCAGAAGTCCGGACCTCTGCTGGCAAGAGAGCTACCTGAAGACAGCAGAGGAGCCGGCCGAAGAACTGGAACACCGGGAGAAGAGAGAAGATGAACCGGAGGGACCCCCTAAGCCGGAAGAAGTCCCCCGAAGCCGGAGGAAGATCCCCCCCCGGAGCTGTTTAATAAAATATTTTAAAAACCTGTGTAGTGTTTTATTACTTACACTTTTTCCCTAGGTGAATGGGTAGGGGTACCATGTACCCCATACTCATTCACATAGGGTGGGGGGGCCGGGATCTGGGGGCCCTCTTATAGGGGGCTCCCGGATTCCGATAAGCCCCCCGCCCACAGACCCCGACAACCAATGGCCAGGGTTGTTGGGAAGAGGCCCTTGTCCTCATCAACATGGGGACAAGGTGCTTTGGGGTGGGGGGCCCCGCAGGGCGCCCCCTCCCCCAAAGCACCCACCCCCCCATGTTGAGGGCATGCGGCCTGGTACGGTTCAGGAGGGGGGGCGCTCGCTCGTCCACACCCCCTTTCCTGACCAGCCAGGCTGCGTGATCGGATCGGGGTCTGGTATGGATTTTAGGGGGGACCCCACGCCGTTTTTTCGGGGTAGGGGTTTCCCTTTATAATCCATACCAGACCTAAGGGCCTGGTATGCCCCGCGCTCGCCGCAATAGGAAAATTTGTTTTTCCTATTGCAGCGAGCGCGAAATGCAATACCCTGCCCTCGCGTCGTATCTGGTCCGTTGGACCAGCATACACATGAGCGGGCTTTCCGTCGGACCAGCACACAGACGAGCGGACTTTCCGCCCGAAACTGAGTCCGACGGAAAGATTTAAAACATGTTTCAAATCTAGGTCCGGCGGGCTTTTGGGAAAAAGTCCGCCGGAGCCTACACACGGGCGGATTGTCCGGCACACTCTGGTCCGCCGGACCAAGTATGCCGGAAAGTCCGACCGTGTGTACGCGGCAATAGAGTTCTCATAACTTCTTGTTCTGTAGACAACAATACGTGACAAAAAATCTCAAATTTAGGGAAATCCTCTCCCAGATTCTTTACATCGGGACAAGTGTCTGTACTTGAAGATTCCTCAGAACCCTCAGAATTTTGATTTTTTTTTTCCCCCCTCATTTTCAGCCCTAGTGCCAATGGCCCCCAGGACGAATTGAGACAGTGACATAGAGAGTGTAAACAGGTGACCGTGTTTACACTTTCAGCTCTTCCTCCTCCTTCTAAAATGCAATGTCTACCACTCCTTCTGACAGCTGTGTCTTCTATCCTTAAACTAACTCTCCTGCACACCTCTTCTCCACCCCACACCTTATATATATCACCCTCCCTTCTGTCCTCTCCTTATTACTGTACTCACCAACTCCTGCTAATTCTAATGCCGCGTACACACGACCGTTTTTTCCGTCAGAATAAACTCTGCGTTTTTTTCGATGGAGTTCCACGGAAACAGACTTGCCTACACATGATCACACCAAAATCCGATCGTTTAGAACGCGATGACGTATGACGGGACTAGAAAAAGGAAGTTCAATAGCCAGTAGCTAATAGCCGCCCTTGCGTCATTTTTGGTCCGTCGGAACAGCATACAGACGAACGGTTTTCCCGATAGGAACTGATTCCGTCGGAAAGATTTGAAACATGTTCTATTTCTAGGTCCGTCAGAATTTTCGAAAGAAAAAGTCAGATGAAACCTACACACGATCGGAATGTCCGATGGAATGATTCCGTTGGACATTTTCTGGCAGAAAGTCCGGTCGTGTGTACCCAGCATAAATCCACACGCCCAATACTCCAAACCACTGGGGCATGTCCCTTCATATATATCACACTCCCACGTTACCTCGCTCACCCTTCTTCTTCTCCTATCCTCTGGTGATGTATCCCCAAACCCTGGGCCTTCTTCACCTAACTGTACTCAACGCAATCATTACCCTACACCCTCTGGCTGCAGCCGCAATGCACACAATCTAGTTATCATTACTCTTCTGCCCAAGACCAGACTCCCTTTCTCTTACGCCCTTTTGAATGCTCACTCTGTCTGTAACAAACTCACCTCCCTCCACAATCTCGTTATCGCTAACTCATTTACTCGCTGTTACCGAAACCTGGCTTCACGAATCCGACACTGCATCTTCTGCTACTCTATCCCACAGTGGTCTTCTTTGGACTCACTCCCCCAGACCCAGTGGACGCAAAGGAGGGGGTGTTGGAATCCTTTTAGCCCCACATAGCACCTTTCAAGTACTTCACCCACCTCCCTCTCTGTCACTTTCCTCATTTGAGGCACACTGCATTTGTTTCTTCTCCCCAGTTTCTCTATGTATACAGTAGCTATGATCTACAGGCCCCTAGGTCCAGTATCATCCTTTCTTGATGACTTCTCTGCCTGGCTATCTTACTTTCTCTCTTCTGAAATCCCCACAATCATTCTTGGGGACTTTAACATCCCTACTAATACTAACATTCCTGCAACTTCCAAACTTCTCAGTCTAATATCCTCCTTTGACCTGAAGCAAAGGATACATGCTCCTATTCACTCTGAAGGCAATACCCTTGACCTTGTCTTTTCCCACCTATGCGCTCCATGCAACCTCTCCAACTATCCTTAAACTCTTTCTGATCAATACCTTATTAATTTCACTCTCTCCCTCTCCTCCGCCCCCTCTCCCTCCAAACACCTAACGGTTACCCGTAGAAACCTTCGCCATTTCAATCCTTCTCTTCTCTACTCTGCTACCGACCACCTCTATGACAAAATCACACCCTTGTCCTGCACCGACCAGGCCACTTCTGTCTACAACACTTCACTTCTAGACTCACTGGACACACTGGCCCCGCTCACTACACACAGAATCAGGACCCGTCCCCTTCAACCCTGGCAAACAGATGATACTAGATGTCTGAAAAAACACAGCTGTGCTCTCGAGCACCTGTGGTGAAACACAAAGTCCCAGAAAGATTTCAGCCAGTATGAATTTGCGCTCCAAAAATACAATTCCAGCCTCCTCACTACCAAGCAGACCTATTTTATCACTCTCATTAAAAACTTATCATCCCGTCCCCGTCAACTCTTCTCTACCTTCAACTCTCTACTTCGTCCTCCACTGCCTCCACCCACTAACTCACTCACTGCCCAGGAGATCGGCAATCACTTCAAACAGAAGATTGATACATTTTGTGAGGAGATCTCTACTGTTCAGATTCCCTCCATGCTTTACACCTCATGCCCACATATACAATCATTACTGTCCTCTTTCAACCCCACCACTACAGACGAGGTTGCTAAATTACTTGCTAACGTCCATCTTATCACCTGCCCTCTGCATCCTGGTCCCTCGCAAATGCTACATTCACCCTCTAGCTCTATTCTACACTCTCTAACCCACATCTTTAATCTCTCCTTCTCTTCTGGCATCTTCCCCAACTCTTTAAAACATGCACTTGTCAGCCCCATACTTAAAAAGCCCTCATCTCCTTGCTCCCCTTTTTATTCAAACTCCTTGAACGTCTAGTCTACAACCGACTGAGCGTCCGCCTTGCTGATAATAGCCTCCTTGATCCCCTTCAGTCTGGATTTGATCCTCAACATTCCACAGAAACTGCTCCCCTAAAACTAACAAACTATCTACTAATGGCCAAAACTAAGGGATACTATTCTGTACTCCTACTCCTGGACCTCTCTGCTGCCTTCGATACAGTTGACCACCCCCTCCTCCTTTAAAAAACTCCATGCCTTTGGTCTCCGTGACTGTGCTCTTCGCTGGTTCTCTTCCTACTTATCCAACTGCACCTTTAGCGTTACTTACAATTCTACTTCCTCCTCTCCTCTTCTTTTCTCTGTTGGGGTCCCCCAAGGTTCTGTTCTTGGACCTTTCCTATTTTCAATCTACACCTCCTCCCTGGGTCAGCTGATAGCCTCCCACGGCTTTCAATACCATCTCTACACTGACGGCACTCAAATCTATTTCTCTACCTCTCAACTCACTCCTTCAGTCTCCTCACGTATCACTAATTTACTATCAGATATATCAGTTTGGATGTTACACCACTTTCTCAAACTCAATCTATCCAAAACCAAACATATCATTTTTCCTCCCCCACGTGCCTCTTCCCCTGATCTCTCTGTCAAAATGGATGGCACAACTATCAGCCCATCCCCACATGCCAAGGTCCTAGGAGTAGTCCTGGACTCTGAACTCTCCTTTAAGCCCCACATCCAATCACTGTCCAAAGTCCCTTGACAGGCACTGATGATGGACGAGAAGGACTGGCTTGCAGTCTCTGCTCTTATTCATCCCAAAGGTGTTCTATCGGGTTACAGTCAGGACTCTGTGGAGGCCAGTCAAGTTCCTCCACCCCAAACATGTTCATCCATGTCTTGTATAGATCTTGCTTTGTGCACTGGTGCGCAGTCATGTTGGAACAGGATGGGGCCATCCCCAAACTGGTCCCACAAAGTTGGAAGCGTAAAATTGTAAAAAAAAGTCTTGGTATGCTGACACTTTAACAGATTCCTTCACTGGAGCTAGGGGGGCAAGCCCAACCCCTAAAAAACAACCCCACATCACAATTCCCCCTCCACCAAATGATTTGGACCAGTGCACAAAACAAGTTTGGGGAATATAATCCAATTATGTAAATGCTTTTTCAATTACATTATCATAATAGAGGTTTCATGTTGTGGATTGCTGGTAAAAATACAATATAACAATATCTTATTGTTCTGTTGCCAGCTGAAGTGCTCTTTTATGGAATATGAAAAAAAAAATCTTGCATGCAGACATTTTCTGAACGAAAAATGTTATCTTTTCCTCCATATTGGCTGGATCCATGAATGTATTTTTTAAGGTCCCATGGCCAGATGTGCTTCCAAAAACACTGGATACAGCCTACAAAACAGAATTATGTTTCTAACTCCCATACAACTGCTGCAAGCTTGTTAGGAATAAAGCCTCGTACACACTATCGGATTTTCCAACGGGAATTGTGTGAGCACAGGCTGTTGGCGGAAAATCCGACCGTTTGTACGCTCCGTCGGACAATTGTTGTCGGATTTTCCGCGGACAAATTTTGGATGGCAGGCTTTAAAATTCTCCGTAGACAGCGGTCTGTTGTCGGATTTTCCGAGCGTGTGTACACAAGTCCGTCGGACAAAAGTCCAAAGTACAAACACGCATGCTCGATAGCAAGGACGAGCCAGAAGCGGTCGGCCTTGTAAACTAGCGTTCATAATGGAGAATTCACATTCGTGACGTGGCAAATTATGAAATCTCGAAGTGCAGCTACATTCTCTTCTTCTTTAATGGGATAATAATGAAGCTTCTTTGCTGGTGATACTGATGGATTTATGGCAAACGTATTTTAAAAGGCTTTTATTTTCTAGTATCAAGAATAATATTATTATGCTTGTTTTGTTTTTTTTTGGGCAAGTTACCACAACACCATTATCCGTAGCTCTTAAGATCAAAGATACAAGTATGTTGGTGTCCCTTGTTAATTTTACATTGGATTTTTTTAATTGTAACTGCCTACTACCAAACTGTAATTTGAAGTAAAACACATAGCCAAGTATTATTCTACACAATGTTTTTATTGTGCATTTAAAAAAGAAAACAAATAAAATTAGACATGCTATCTGCCAATAGAACTTAACCAAAAAGTGCATTCCATGCATCCAAAAATATAGAAAATATATCAAATCATTATTCAACCAAAAAATAAATAAAAGCCTCATGCATGTGTCCTGCTTCTTAATATAGGGGGTCAACAATGCCAAGAGTTGGTGAAAGTAGGGGTCCATCATCCGGAGATAAATCCGAAAATCATCCGGATTATTCTCCTGGAGCTTCCGCAGCAAAGGCATATTACATATTTGGTCACAATTAATAAAGCAACCAATTTTTGGTCCAAGAAATCCTCCTCCTCCTGTTCCTGGACTGGACTTGGGTAAAAGCAATAATACCAAGGCCAATAAAAAATAACACGTTATGTCCTCCGATTCCGCAACATGTCTGGTTGACGAACAGCCATTCAGAAATGAACTGAAAAGCACAAAATGAAAAACTCGAAATGAAAAGCGCGAATCAACACTCACCAAACTTCTACTAACATGAAATTAGCAGAAGGAGCCCAAAGGGTGGCGCCTGAGAATTGAACTTCCTCTTTATCGGCTCGTAGTTCGTCTAGTATGTCACTATGTTCTTGTTTGCTGGCCGACAATTGTGTACCGTTTATATGCAAGACAAAATCCAGGCACATGCCCTTCGGACAAAAGTCAGACGCTTTGTCTGTGGAAAATCTGATCGCGTATACGAGGCTTTAGGCAGCTAAAACTACAGTTTTACTGAAGATTTGATATGTGGTCATTCTCCATGTATTTTTCCATGATCAGTTAACCTGATTATTCCTTCTAATTCAAATTATTTTGTATGAATATATTTTCTGGAAAGCTTGAAAGGTACATATACTTACCCACCCTGTCTAGTGCTCTTGACCTAAACTAGCACCCCGAGCTGCGGGCTTACCTGATTAGACCAGCCACATGTCTACCAGCCATATTCTTCTTCAAATATTCTTCACCACTGGCATGCACTGTGAGTCCTGATAGACTTGTATAGGACCATCTCCCAATTTTCTTTGTCTATGAGAGCTCATTGCAAAGGCAAATAAAATTATTTGAGCTGATATTGGGCAGGCTGCAGCTGTCCTTCTCAGGTAAGTAACAAGCTGGGGCAGGGGTGTTTTGGTCAGGAGGGCTCGGCAGGATGGGTAAGTAGACTGTGACTTTTTTTCCTAGCTTTCTAAAAATGATCTGTACAGGCAACAAGACAGTTATTTCCTACACAGAACAAGAGAATCCCTAAATGGTAATGTGAAGTTGCACGTTGTAATTTAAACCATTTTCAAGGGACGTGGAAACATAGTGATCACAGTTACACCTGTTATTATTTGTTGCTATATTTGGAACACATATTTTAAGATTTAAAAGCTAGTCTACTATTAAAAACAGCAGGGCTTAAATGCTGCAAATCCATGTATTGATGTCTAGACACCACAATCCAGATGTGACATATTTAACATTCAAGCTAGGTAATTTAAGGTCTGCTTCAGTTGCCACCTGTGAATACATTACTATAGTTATGCGCTGGTAACAAATTGCACTTTAGGAGATAACATGAAGATTCCTTTAATAGTTAAAAATATTCACCCTTGCTTTAAGTGGACTTTGCATCAAAATTATGCAGCTGTTATCCATAGATAATAAAAAAGCGTACTGAAAGGCAAAAATAAAAATCTGAAAAAAAAAGTAAAAATTTAAAATTCTTACCATACACCCTGACTCCTATTGCACTCACTTACATGAAGATGGCATCATTAAGCTTGCTCCAAATTTAGATAATGCTCTGGGTGTAAGGCAACCTTCTAGCTCTCAACTACAATAAACACGATTCCTACTGTGGGTGTTTCTTCTTGCTGTTATAAGAACTTGGGTGAAAGTTTTTTTTTCTTTTTTTTTATAACACTTTTGACATTTCTTATTTTGAAATGCATAGCTTATTGGACTCCCATGTTCCCAGCTTTTGTATGAACATTCACACAGACTTTCCGAAATTAACGTGTACCTGTCACTAGCACTACATGAAAGTTATGACTTTTAGAGGAAACAGGGCCGTTTTTTCCACTGGGCACACTAGGCAGTTGCCCGGGGGCCCCACTTGTCTGGAGGGCCCCATCCGGGGCATATCCTCAGTGCTGCAAACTGCTGCTTAAGTTGACTGACTGCACTAGTTGCTCACTTGCTAGAATCGCCGGCCGCCTGGCGTCTAGCTAGCAACCAGTGATGTCAGTCAGAGGCCGCGGCCGCCCCAGCATTCATAGCGCGCCGCGGCGGCCCCAGCTGCTAGTGAACAAGCTCCGCCCATCTCTGCCATGTTCTTCAGACAGCATGGAGAGGGAGTAGAGCGGAAAGACAGCCCTTGATAGCTGGCGCTGCCTTGCTGCTGTGAGTGACACACTGTACTGCACCAGCCGGTGGCCTGAAGTAAGTCTAACACTGTCTACTTAAGTAAGTTCAATTTGTGCATCAAACACAGCCACTATCTGTGCCCCTCAAAAGCTGCCACTGTGCCCATCAAACACAACCACTGTGCCCATCAAAGCTGCCACTGTACCCATCAAACACAGCCACTGTGCTCATCAAAGCTGCCACTGTGCCCATCAAACAGCCACTGTGCCCATCAAAGCTGCCACTGTGCCCAAACACAGCCACTGTACCCATCAAAGCTGCCACTGTACCCATCAAACACAGCCTTTGTGCCCATCAAAGCTGCCACTGTGCCCATCAAACAGCCACTGTGCCCATCAAACACAGCCACTGTGCCCATCAAAGCTGCCACTGTGCCCATCAAAAGCTGCCACTGTGCCCAACAAAGCTGCCACTATGCCCATCAAAAGCTGCCACTGTGCCCATTAAACACAGCCACTGTGCCCATCAAATGCTGCCACTGTGCCCATCAAAAGCTGCCACTGTGCCCATCAAACACAGCCACTGTGCCCATCAAACACAGCCACTGTGCCCATCAAAGCTGCCACTGTACCCATCAAAAGCTGCCACTGTGCCCATTAAACGCAGCCACTGTGCCCATCAAACGCTGCCACTGTGCCCATCAAACGCTGCCACTGTGCCCATCAAGCTCGTGTTATATTGTCCCAACGTTGTGTTAATGTTTAAACACTGATTTTGTTGGAAGTATCAATAAATATAGCCTGATTAATAATTTTCATTTTTATTCTCGTGCGTGATTGTGTAGACAGGGCCCCAGTGCACTGTATTGCCCGGGGGCCCATAATGCTCTTAAGATGGCCCTGTAGAGGAGTGCCTACTGGAAAGCACCTTGAGTTAGGGCTCCAACTTAGAGCTCCAGACCACCTCTGGATGCATGACAATAAGCATCTATTGTTGTTAGAGAATTAACTTAAAGTGGTTGTAAAGTCAGAAGGTTTTTTTATCTTAATGCATTATCTAATGCATTAAGATAAAAATTCTTCTGTGTGCAACAGCCCCCTCAGCCTCCCAAATGCTTAAATGAGATTCATCTAGATCCAGCAATGTTGCACAAAAGACTGGGACTCCCCTCCTCATTGGCTGAGACAGTAGCGTGGTGCCAATAGCTCCCACTGCTGTAAATCTTAGTTAGTGAGCCAATGAGAAGAGAAAGGGGGTGGGGCCGGGTCATGGCTCTGTGTCTCAATGGACACAGGGAGCTGCAGCTTGGTTTGAGTGCCCCAATACCAAGCTGCTTGCTGTGGAGGCACTCAACAGGAGGGAGGGGGCAGGAGCGCCAAACGCGGATCCGAGAAAAGGAAGATCAGGGCTGCTCTGTGCAAAACCACTGTACAGCGCAGGTAAGTATACCATGTTTGTTATTTCTAATTAAAAAAAAAATAGCCTTTAGTATCACTTCATCCACTTGCTTACTGGGCACTTAAACCCCCCTCCTATCCAGACCAATTTTCAGCTTTCAGCGCTGACGCACTTTGAATGACAATTGCGCGGTCATACAACACTGTACCCAAATGACATTTTTATCATTTTTTTCCCACAAATAGAGCTTTCTTTTGGTGGTATTTGATCACCTTTGCGGTTTTTATTTTTTGTTAAAAAAATGTAAAAAGACCAAATTAAAAAAAAAAAAAAAAATGTTTTATATTTTATTATACAATTTTTAAAAAAGGTAGTTTTTCTCCTTCATTGATATACGCTGATGAGGCGGCACAGATGGGCACCGATAGGTGGCAGTGATGGGCACTGATGGGTGGCAGTGATGGGCATTGATGGGTGGCAATAATGGGCACTGATCTGGTACACTGATAGGCAGCACTGCTAGGTGGCACTGATTGGCACCACTGGTGGTCATTGATAGGTGGCACTTGTGGGCATTGATAGGTGGCACTTGTAGGCATTGATAGGTGGCACTCATGGGCATTGATAGGTGGCACTGGTGGGCACTGTGGGCACTGTCAGATGACACTGGCAGGGGGTACTAGTGGCACAATTGAGGCAGAATTGCCTCTTCCTCTTCTGGACCGCTGTCCCTTGCTGATGAGCCGGCGACCGGCTTTTTTCTTCACCCTTACAACCACTAATGTGAATGAGCCCTAAGTGTCATGTTGCATATTTCTGACATTGGAGATAACATTTCCTTCTGATGTTAATTTGTTCAAGCAATGTTGCACTGTGATAAATACATTTACAATAAGCAATTAAACCAATTTTGCAATAAACAATTGAAACAAAATGTGAAGTTATGTAAAATAAAGAAGGGATAAATACATAAAATAACATGTCTTTCAAAAATTAGTCCAATATTCTTGTATCATTATACATGCAGAATGTGATGATCAATCATGCAATTTTAAAGTGCTAAGTGCTGTCTCTTTAAATATAGTGCAAATCGTGCTCCCCAGAAAACATGTGGATGTAGGTGCTCTGGTCAGATGAGACCAAAACTGAATGTTTTGACCTAAAAACAAAACGCTATGTGTGGTGAAAAACTAACACTGCACATCACCCTGAACACACCATCCCCACCGTGAAACATGGTGGTGGAAGCATCATGTTGTGGGAAAGCTTTTCTTTTGGAGGGACAGGGAAGCTGATCAGAGTTGATGGGAAGATGGATGGAGCCAAATACAGGGCAATCTTAGAAGAAAACCCATTAGAATCTGCAGAAGACTTGAGACTGGGGTGGAGGTTCACCTTCCAGCAGGACAACGACCCTAAACATACAGCCAGAGCTACAATGGAATGGTTTAGATCAAAGCATATTCATGTGTTAGAGTTGCTCAGTCAAAGTCCAGACCTAAATCCAATTGAGAATCTGTGGCGAGAATTGAAATTGATGTTCACAGACGCTCTCCATCCAATCTGATAGAGCTTGCAAAGAAGAATGTGCAAAAATGTCACTCTCTAGATGTGCAAAGCTGGTAGAGACATACCCAAAAAGACTTGCAGCTGTAATTGCAGTGAAAGATGGTTCTACAAAGTATTGACTCAGGGGGGCTAAATACAAATGCACACCACACTTTTCACATATTTATTTGTAAAAAAAATTGAAAACCATCATTTTCTTTACACTTCACAATTATGTGCCACTTGTTGTTGTGTTGGTCCATCACATAAAATCCCAACAAAATACATTTACGTTTTTGGTTGTAACATGACAAAATGTGTAAAGTTTAAGGCTGGGTTCATACTGGAACAGGCAGCGGCTCACAGCAAGAGACTGGTGCGTCTCCATTCACCATTTCAGGTCCCAATTCAGCCCGAATTTTAGGATGAATTGGGACCTTAAATGGACCAAAAGACGCACAGGACTCCTGTGCAATTCGCAACCAAAGCTGCGGAGATGTGTAAATTGGCTCCATAGAAAGCCGATCACAATCTCCTGCTATGCGAATTGGATGTGGGGAAGCCTGCAACCAATTCGCATAGGTGTGAAGCCAGCCTCAAAGGGTATTAATATTTTTTCAAGGCACTACTGTATCCAGAACAATATAAAATGCTTGTGGCTGTTATAATATAGGAGTCCACACAAGTCGGTGAGTGACGGGGGGCACGATTTGCACTTTATTTAAAGAGACAGAACTTGGCACTTTAAAAATTGCATGATTGATCATCACATTCTACATAAATGAAGATGCAAGGATATGGACTAATTTATGAATGACACATGTTTATTTATGTATATAACCATTCTTTATTTCACATAATTTCACATCATTTGTTTTTTTCTATTGTTTATTGCAAAACTGCTTACTGCAAATGTATTTATCACGAGTACACAAGTGGGGATTTGTCTTTTCTGTAACCAGGTAGCGCTTAAAACACCCATGCACTTAATTTAAAGGTACAGTACCTTAATAGGGCAGCAACCAGGGATTTGGTTAATTCAATTGGTTAACATCCTAAGCACGGGAATATGTAATTAATGCTGCACTGTACACAGCAACTAGGCTCAACTTCTGTTTAATCATCCCTCTATAAACCACTCCCACTGTTAGGCGCAACTTGACCATGGCCATCATTTGGTACTATGTGCTGCACGTACGGCAGAACTTATTTTTTGGTTCCATCCCAGGGTTCCTCGGGTCCTTCATAATCCTCTATTATAGGCTCTCTGTCTATTTTCATTGTATACAAAACCAGATGTATTGGAAGTATTTTTTTAAATGATTGGTTTGAGGATTATATGTATCCCTGAGACTCCAGCTTATGGCAAAGCAAACAAAGCATATTTTTTTAGACCCCCTGCGTTGAAGTCAGTACTGATGAAACGTGTCGGAGCATGGCTACGCAGCAACGCTGAGACAGTGACTCCAAGTGTACGAAGGAAGCTATGAGGAGATCATAACACTGAGTCACCTGGCATGTTTGGAATTTTAACAAGGCAATTTTGAATCTTTTATGATGTCAGTGCATTCATTTTAATAAACCGATTACCTTAAGGTGTTTTTTTTACTATTGGAGGCTCTGTCTCAATTTCTATCCCCACATGTGGAGAGTGTCATTATTGATCTGGATGGAGATTGGCTTGTATAAGCAGCTCTTCAATAACATCTAATAAGGCGATATTTGCCAGACACGAGAGTGAATGGCAACAGCATCTGGTGAGCTTTATTCTTGAGGGAGTGGAATCGGCACACATCACTTTGGGGAAGGATGTTAGTGGATCAACGAGATTTTGTTTCACTATCTTTTCATCACTTAAAGTTGGACTGCATTACCATATTGATTTGCATATGTTGGAGCATATTTTTTGGATATGCTATATGGACACTTTTTATTATGTATGGGCGTTTTATGTTGATCATTTCACAATGTTAATATTAGGGAGATTTGTAGAATAATTAGTGTGCTACTGTGGAATTATTTGTCTCTTTTTTACATTGAAATTAGTTTCACCTCATTTGCATGTTTATTGAATATTAAGTGGCAGCACAAACAGGTGTTTTTCATTAGCGCAGTGTGCACACATATATATATGTTTAACCACTGCCTGTAAGCCCCTCCCACTATCATGTTTGGCCCCACCCACTTTTTTGCACACACACCGTCCCACGCACTAGCACATGTCCTTCATTCTCAAGTTCAAAAGTTGTGAGGTATAGAATGTGGTCAGTATTCTTTTAACAAAAATGGCTGCAGCTCAAACAAATCTGTTTTATTAGCAGTAATGCCAGTGAATAAACATCACTGGTCTTTTGCACTTAGTAACGTCTGGTCATGTGCACAAATAGCGTGCTCATAAAATGCCACAGCTGCTATTCAGTCCCAGTTCTGAGATGAATGTGAGATTTTTTTTTTCCCATGAAAAATGTCATGACTTGGAGGAATTAAGCCAACACTGTTGGTAGACCAATTTCCTAAACCTACTGCTGTTGCTTAGTATAAAGCTTCTGAGGATTTGCCATTAGATCAAAATGTCCCATTTTCCTGCAGGGCACAGCTGCTTTTTTTTCTTTTTCATTGCAAAGTGTGTATTACTAACAGATGAATAAAAGATCTTTCGATTCTTCTTGCAGAGTTTTATATTAAACAGGCTGAACTGAAAATGACATCACTGTATTTAGGGTAAGCACACCCCAGACATGATCTGCTTGTGGATTATGCTTCATATGTGTGCAAAATGTTTTAATTCTTTTTTTTGTTTTTTTAACTTTACATTTTTATTACATTTTAAGGTAACAGAACCCAAAATAGTTGACAAAGGATATTTCTTTACAACACATGTAACATTGCTTATTACACATTTTACATAACATTTTATAGAACACGAAATGGAAAGGGTATAAGGTAGTGTCGATTTTCCCGATGACCATATCCCGTCTACCCCGGTTGGGAACAAACTGTAAGCAGAGATTGGAAATCGAGATTGTAAGGCCAACAAGGAAGAAGGCTGAAAAGCTAGCTGACATGTTGTATTAGAGTCTCATCATTAGTAAAGTTTGTTTCAAACTAAGAACAAAATCATAATTCCCAATTCCACTTGCAGACCGCCCGCCGTCATTGTACGTTGGCTGTTTAAAGTGGAATACCATTGTTATGGCAGCAGATAGCTGCCATAACCCCCCCGTATCCTCTTCAACGGTGGATGGTCCTCTTTCAGATAAAAGTGGTCTCCGTGGTGGATTTGCCACATGATCACTTTTATTGGGGGGCGGGAGAGGCTCCCCCCCTCCCGCCACGCTCCGGTGGTTTCCACCGCTTACCGGAGCCGTCAGTAGCGGCGGAGACGATTGCGTCCTTTCCCCTGTGAGACTGAATGCCGAGTGAGGGAAAGATAGCCCCTGCTCAGCTCCATACCATTGGATGACAGAAGTGACATCAAACGTCACTTCCGCCCAATGGTTTTAAAGGGGAAATTATTATTTTTTGCAAAAAAATAAGACATTTATTTATTTATTTATTTTTTATTGCATTCAAGTGTAAATGTGAGATCTGAGGTCTTTTTGACACCAGATCTCACATTTAAGATGTCCTGTCATGCTTTTTTTCTTTTACATCCCTTGTAATAGGAATAAAAGTGACCCAATTTTTTTTTTAAAGGACAGTGTAAAAATAAAAAATAAAAAGTAAAATAAATGATAAAAAAAATAAAAAATTTAAAGCGCCCTGTCCCGCACAGAAGCGCACGCATACTTAAGTCGCACATGCATATGAAAACGGTATCGCCGCGATCGTTAGAGCGGGAGCAATAATTCTAGCACTAGACCTCCTCCATAGCTCAAAACTGGTAACCTGTAGAAATTTTTAAACCTTGCTTATGGAGATTTTTAAGGGTCAAAATTTGTCGCCATTCCATGAGCGGGCGCAATTTTGAAGCGTAACATGTTGGGTATCAATTTATTTGGCGTTACGTTATCTTTCACAATATACAAAAAAAATTGGGCTAATTTTACTGTTGTCTAATTTTTTAATTAAAAAATTTGTATTTTTTTTCCCAATAAATTGCGCTCGTAAGACCACTGCGCAAATACGGTGTGACATAAAGTATTGCAAAGACCGCCATTTTATTCTCTAGGGTGTCTGAAAAAAATTATCTAATGTTTGAGGGTTTTAAATAATTTTCTAGCAAAACAAAAATGATTTTAACTTGTAAACACCAAGTCTGAAAAAAGCGTTGGTCCTTAACTAGTTAAATGGTTAGAAGCTCTCGGGTTGTTTAACCATTTTTTTTTTTTTTAAGTTAATTGTGGAGTCGTTTTTGTATACTAATAATAGTTTGTATTGTACTCGGATATTCTGTTTTAATTCTTTCAATGGACACAAACCTTACAAACTTATGGGAAACACGAAAAAGTAAAGCCAGAATGTTCTAACGTAAGATAATTGTGTGGCTGTTATACACTTGAGAGCTGGAAGTATTTGTGTAGAGGCCCTACTCCCCTTGTATGTCTGGCTTACCTCATGTGAACCTAGCTCTCGCTATACAAACATATTTAAACTGACATATGATATATAAGTTCTGCGGAAATCTCCTTCCACAGTAACCGTGTTTCACAACATTTTTCTCAAGCCAAAATGGGTATGATGATATTTTCATTTTAATTATTGTTGCAAATGCTTTCCTTTTATTGGGCAGGGCTTTACTGTAAAACAGATGCTTTTACGGCCTAATTTCAATATATTTTTACACAACAGGTCAAATAAACATAACAGAACAGGAAGAAAAATGCCAAATTAGTTTCCTGTAATCTCTGTTGCATAATGATACTGTAAGGATAAACCATCATGTTAGTGTGCTCCCGTTAGGGGAATCCACCCCCTCTATTAGTCCTGTTTACCGTTATAATCAAAAAATGAAAGTAACAGAAAATCCCAAATTTTGGTTGTCCCCAGAACAGTAAAAGAAGGGAAATCTTCCAATGGGGACACTAGTTCTGGGGACCTGAGGGGACCCAGGTATTTCCATGTTCACTTGACCTCCAGAAGGTTTTACCCCCTTCATGACCAGGTCATTTTTTGCTATTCAGCACTGCGCTACTTTAAATGGAAATTGCGTGTCAGGCATCAGGCAATAGTGTACGGAAAGTAAATTTATATCATTTTTTTTCACACAAATAGAGCTTCCTTTTGGTGGTATTTGATCACCACTGTTTTTTTTTTTTATTTTGCAATATAAATATTTTAAAAAAAGAATATTTTGAAGAAAAAAAGTTTTTTTCTAAAACATATCCAATAAAATCACATTTCTTCATAATTTTAGGCCAAAATGTATTCTGCTGCTACATGTCTTTCATTTAAAAAAAAAAAATCTCAATAAATATATATTAATTAGTTTGTGTGAAAGCTAAAGCATCTACAAAGTATTCTTATATACACGGTGTGCACAATTAGTAGGCAAGTTGTATTTTGGAGGATTCATTTCATTATTGAACAACTACGGTGCTCTCAGTCAATCCAAAATGTTAATAAACCTCAAACCTGAATATTTAAGAAGATAAAAAGTGAGGTTTTTGGTTTCTTAGAATATCTATGTGTGCACATTTTTTGGGCAACTATTAGGGCTCATGCACACTGCAGCTCAAAAAAAGCTGCTTTTATAGGCATTTGAGATTTTATTTCAGCTTGAAGAAGCTTGCGCTTTTTTGTACTCTTGTGCACGTTTTTATTGAGCTTCTTGAAACTCTTTTGAGCTCCTTTGAGCTTTTTTGAGCATAAGCGTTTTTTTTATTTTCCACAAACGCTTCTAGATAGTATTTTCTTGAAGTGGTTGTAAACCTTTTACAACCACTTTAACCTACAGGTAAGCCTAGATTAAGGCTTACCTGTAGGTGCTTGAAATATCTCCCAGTCCTGCACGGTCTAGGAGATATTTGCAAATCGCCGTGGGACGATTTCTTCTGCGCATGCGCCAGAGTTAGAAAGGGCACGCTGTGCCGTTTCTAGCTCGGATCATGACGTTAAAGGCGGCTCCCACGCGCATGTGCGACTCAGTCACAGAGCCGGAGTTCGCGGCCCCGGAAGGAAGAGGGGTGAAGAATGGACGCTTGCTACTAGAGAGGAAGATGGGGACATTGCGGGCTTCTCCTGCAGGTAAGTGGCACATAATGGGCTACTATGCGATGCATAGTAGCCCATTATGCTTTACCTTTGCAGGGAAACAAAGAGGAAATAACACCCCTCAGGGTTTACTTCCTCTTTAAGCACTGTATAAACAAAACAAAAATCTGGAATAAATGTTTTTGCGCGTTTTCGAGCTTCTTTGAGCTTTTTTTAGCTCTTTTGAGCTCTTTGGGGCACTAGCTGCTCTCAAAAACATTTGATGGGTTTTTTTTTCTGCCTGTAGGAGCATATGCCCGAAAACACCTGAAAAAGCCAAAGTGTGCATGGACACATTGGCTAACATGAAGGAGGGTTTCTAGGCAGAAAAATGAGAGCTCAAAAGAGCTCAAAAGCCTGTAGGAGCCGCTTCTTAGAGCTCCTTTGAGCTGCAGTTTGCATGACTCCTTAGTTTGCAGAATTACTGTATTATGCAACTAAATGAAAAACGAAAATAAAAAAGGAAAATTTTCACATCTCACTTGTTTATTTTCATCTCTTAATGTGAGAATAATAAATAAACAACTCAAAATTTACAAATAAACATTTCTGACATTTAAAGAAAATCAGTGATCAATATAGCAACCCTTCTTTTCAATAACAGTCATAAGTCATCCATTCACTGAGTCTGTCAGTTTCTTGATCTGTTGACGATCAACTTTTTTGTGCAGCAGCAACCACAGCCTCCCAGACACTGTTCAGAGAGGTGTACTGTTTTCCTTCACCGTAAATCTCCCATTTAACCAGTTCAGCTTTGAAAGATTTACCCCCTTTCGTGACCAGGCCATTTTTTGCAATAGAGCACTGTGTTATTTTAACTGACAATTGCGTGGTCGTGCAACACTGTACTCAAATAAAATGTATGTCCCTTTCTTTCCCACAAATAGAGCTTTCTTTTGGTGGTACTTGTTCACCACTGCGGTTTATAGTTTTTGGACTATAAACAAAAAAAGTCCGACAATTTTGAAAAAAAAAACAATATTTTTTACTTTCTGCTAGAAAACATATCCAATACAAAAATGGAAAAAAAAATCAAAATTTCTTTATCAATTTAGGCCACTATGTATTCTGCTACAAGTTTTTAATAAAAAAAATCACAATAAGCGTATATTGATTGGTTTGCACAAAAGTTATAGCATCTACAACTATGGGATAGATTTATGGAGTTTTTACTTATTTATTTATTTCTTACTAGTAATGGCGGTGATCAGCGACTGCGACATTCAAATCGGACACTAAGGGGTTGATTTACTAAAGCTAGAGAGGGTAAATTAGTCACAATTCTGCAGAGAAACCAATCACCTTCCAGGTTTTATTGCTAAAGCTTATTTAAACAAGCTTAGAAGTAGATTGGTTTCTCTGCAGGATTGTGACTAATTTTGCCCTCTCTAGCTTTAGTCAATAAACCCCTAAGTGACACTTTTTGGGGGCCAGATACACTAATACAGTGATCAGTGCTAAAAATATGCACTGTCACTGTACTAATGACAATGGCAAGGATGGGGTTAACATCAGGGGTGATAAAAGGGTTTAATGTGTGCCTAGGGAGTGCTTGCTAACTATGTGGGAGGTGCTTTTAATATGGGAAGGCAGAGATCTGTGTTCCTGCTTTGTAGGAACACAAGATCACAGCCTTCCCTTCTCAGAGAACGGCGATCTGCCTTGTTTACAAAAAAAATTTAAACTGAATATTTCCAGTTAGGGTTGTATGTAGCATATAACTGAAGCGTTACAGTGAACCTTTCAGCAACTTAACACTCACTTAAATATTACTTAGTATACATTTACTTAGAGTGATTGTAAGGGTTCGTTTTTTTTTTAAAATAACAAACATATCATACTTACCTCCACTGTGCAGCTCATTTTGCACAGAGTGGCCCGAACCTGCTCTTCTGGGGTCCCCCGGCGGCTCTCGCGGCTCCTCCCCACATCAGATAACCCCCTCGGGGAAGCGCTTATCCGAGGGGGTTATCTTGTGGGCTCACTCCCGAATCCAGCATTCGGTGTCCATAGCAAATGAATGTATGACTCAGCCCCACCTCCTGGCGCCCACGTCATTGGATTTGATTAACAGCAGTGGGAGCCAATGGCTGCACTGCTATCAATCTATCCAATCAAGCCGTGAACCCTGGGCAGAGAGACAGCGCATCCCCGGCGGGTCAAGTTCCAGGGCTCAGGTAAGTAAAATGCATGTAGGCAGGTTGAAATGTATATATGTAGCAGCTGGCCCAGATGGGGGAAGGGGTTAAAATTTTTGGTTCAGTTCCTGTGCTTTTGGTTTTGGCAGGCCCACCTGTTATATAAAGAGGGGGACAGCCGATATCAAGGGTTTGGCAGTGGGTTGGCTGGCGGATGGATAATGGAGTGAAGCCACCTGTGAGCACAAGAGTGGCGCTGAAGTTATCGGGAGTCATGGACAGCATTCAGTCATGAACAATGCCTACATGGACTTTCATCTCACTGTCAGGGCTGGGCTTAGCCTTTCCTTCTTAGAGCTCTGTGCTCAGCTGTCAGTTAATTGCCAGTACTCTTCATTCCTCAGTGACTCACCTGGTCTTCATTTCTGCTCGTCAGCTAGCCCTGCTATCTATTTAAACTGCCTGGATCAGATCTCCTGTGCCTTCGCCTTGGTCAACATATCCGGACCACTACACTATCTTAGTTAGGATTAGTGACTGGACGTTATTCATTTTGTACTGTCATGCTGCATTTCAACAGTTGCATTAACCGTTCTGAGCCTGGTCTGAAGTTATTCAAAAGGTGCATGTGGGTTTTAGCGTATTCCAAAGTACCTGGGTCTGTAATTGCACTATGGGATATGAAGGAACGCTACTACAAGAGGGTTAACCTGACACAAGTGGACAAGCAGTTGATATGGGTAACCGAGCAAAGCAACAAGCTACAGGCAACCAGTAATTAAGATTGGTACCTGGTAAGGTGACAGGTCCCCCCCGATAGCTGGGGTGTACTGGCTTCCTCCCCAGCAGTCCATCTCCCATAGCAACTGGGAGCAGACAAGCATTACAGAGATCTATGGCCTGGTCACGTGGTACCAATCCATAACCTTAAATAAGAGCATGCATGAGGTCCACTCTAGGTGCTCAGAGGGACCCAATTCTGTTACTGGGAGTGAGGTAACAGAGGTACACTGGACTGGTAGAGTGAGCACAGGCTCAGAACGTCCCTCCTAATGCAACATATACAAGTTACAGTGTGTAGTGACATGAGATAAGTCGCTTTTCAGAGGAACTCTGTATTTTACTGCACACAGTAAAAATCTCATCTCTAAGTTGGGGAACCGCCTTAATGTTTGATTCTTCACATGACCGCAGTCTCCACATGGCCCCGGGCATTGATGAGCATGCTCCGCGTGAGTGTTACCCCACATGCACAGGTGCAGATGACCTCCCTCACACACATGCAGGAGACACAGGCACAGCATACATTGGCTCTTTTTGTTTTCTTAATTTTTGACAAAAGAAAATTGCCAGATAGTCTATCGAGAGTATGATTAAAGCATATGTGTTTTTTCAGCCCAATCTACATCAACAGAACCAATTTAAGAGTGTGTTTATTGACTGAAAACAATGATTCATATTCATTATGTTATCTGTGAGCTATTCATTTGTTAGACAGGAGTTATAGGTAATGAGGACATGTCACTTGGTCAAGGTCAAGGCTTGGAGCTTGCCTATATCCCTGGCTATACTGAATTCTATTTCTGTCAGTAGGTGCTTGAACTCCTAATAATCCTGTTGTTTTAAAAATGTATATTACTTGACTCTTAGAAAGAAGCCAATGTTCAGTGGTCTTTTGAAACCTTTCTAAACATTACATTTTTAAACACCCCCAGAACAGATATAAACAGTTCTAAAGATTTTTGAAAAGACCTTTCAGTAGAAACAATTTCTGCTTTTCAACAGGGCATATAAAGCAACAGAAAATGGCTTTGGCATAATAAAGCAGTATAATGATATCTGGGGACATTTTGTTCAGGATTGAATATTTTCTTTATCAGACTAACAATTAACGGTGTCTGAAACTAAGAACATAATTTCTTCATCGCATACTAGCACACTATGTAAAGCTTAATTTAAAACAAAGCCTTTCCAGTGCCGAGATGTCAGAGCTGCAGACGCTCCCATCTTCATCCATCTTGATTCCAGGTTCGTGGACTCCGGCTCTGTGACTGGCTGGAGTCTCAATGACGTCACTTCGCTGTTTACAGCACAGGGCTCTGAAGGAACGTTCCTTGAGAGCGCAAGCGCCAGTGATGTCTCTGGCTGCATGTACAGTAAATATATCCTGAACAGTGCACGTTTAGGAGGTATTTACACTACCTATAGGTAAGCCTTATTATAGGCTTACCTATAGGTAAAATTCAGAGATGGAAGTTTACTTCCACCTTACTAATGCAAGTTCTGTTTTCTGCAACTGGAATGTTTACCGCCGCTGCCACACGCTGCGCCACCCCACGCTGCGCCACCCCACAAACGTGCTGGCTGGATATGCTATCCAGAAAAGCTGTCTATATCTCCTATAAATCCATTGGCAGATAAAACATTTCTTTTTTCATTTTTTTTTTCAAAAGCACCTACCTCAAGGCTTCAACAAGCTTCAACCAATCTGGAGCTGGACCAATCTGGAGCTCTTCTCTGTGAGATGCCTTGTGTAAAAGTCTTGCACCCATGGGAAAGCCCCTAGCTGCTCATTTTTAACAGGGACCCTGTCACCAGACATTTTCCCATAAGGTTATATGTGTGAAACTTGGACTGTGGCAGATAATAGGTGTGAAACTTCTTCCTTTGCTGCAACTATATTATCCTTCTGCAGTGTGGAGAGGGTTAAAATGAAAGCTCATTAATACAGAAGTGCAGCAGCCCTCTTTAGGGAGACCACTTTGCAATACTTGTCTTCGGAGCGTCTCCATTGTAGTAGGCATTCCTCTTGGGTAGGTCTGATTCGATCTGGGAGGTGATTGACTGATATAACATAGCAAGGAGAAGAGGTTCTGCAGCTGAGAGGAAAATGGAAGACAGTCTTAAAGCTGGAGAGGTGTGGAAAAAGTCTGGGCTGCTGGCTGTACAGAACGTTGCCATAGTGGACTACAATTGGGAAGACTGCTCATTGTGCAGTGTGAGGTGTGATTTTGATGCCTGGTGTGACCAGACTGTACTAGGGAGTTCTCCTACCAGTTGTAAGGAAGGAAAAGAGGGAGGGTGTCAGCAGGATTGAAAGAGAGAGGTCACAGCAACTCCTGTCCCTGTCTGACTAGAACTTGTCTTTTATTGAATCAGGACATATATCCCGAGACTAAGAAGAGGGTCTGGTAAGAGACTAACATCATACAAGGTAATCCATACCTCCCAACATTTTGATATGGGAATGAGGGACACCTACTAACAAATGTATGTAGGCATAGGACACGCCCCCTGCCACACCCCCTTAAAGGAGAATTAACCAAAAAAAAGGTTAATTAAATCCACAAGGACTTTTTTTTTACCACTACTATTCCTTTATATTGGCTTTTAAAATGTACAAATGCAGCAATTTAGAAAATGGATGAAAGGTTTAGCGCTGGGAAACACTTTTTGAAAGATAAAAAGTGCATTTTATATACAACTATATAGATCAGACCAAAATAAGGGACAAATAAAGTGGAATGAAGGACAGAGGGACATTGCTCCAAATCAGGGACAGTCCCTCCAAATCAGGGACAGTTGGGAACTATGGGTAATCTGCTGTTTGCTAGGGAGTGTCATGCTTTCTTCAAGGTCCCCAAATTTGCCAGCCAATGTTTTTTTCAACATTCATTGGCCAATGTGACAAAACTGGGGCAGTTATAGCAAGTTAGGATTGACTTTATATACAGTGCCTTGAAAAAGTATTCATACCCCTTAAACATTTTCCACATTTTGTCATGTTACAACCAAAAACGTAAAAGTATTTTATTGGGATTTTATGTGATAGACCAACACAAAATGGCACATAATTGTTAGGTGGAAGGAAAATGATAAATGGTTTTCAAATTTTTTTACAAATAAATATCTAAGTGTGGGGTGTATTAGTATTCAGCCCCCTTTACTCTGATACCCCTAACTAAAATCTAGGGGAACCCATTGCCTTCAGAAGTCACTAATTAGTAAATAGAGTCCACCTGAGTGTAAATTAATCTCAGTATAAATACAGCTGTTCTGAACAAATAGCATCATGAAGACCAAGGAACACACCCGACAGGTCAGGGATAAAGTTTTGGAGAAGTTTAAAGCAGGGTTAGGTTATAAAAAAATATATGAACATCTCACGGAGCACTGTTCAATATATCATCTGAAAATGTAAAGTGTATGGCATAACTGCAAACCTACAAAGACATGGCCGTTCACCTAAACTGACAGGCCAGGCAAGGAGAGCTTTAATCAGAGAAGCAGCCAAGAGGTCCATGGTAACTCTGGAGGAGCTGCAGAGATCCACCGCTCAGGTGGGAGAATCTGTCCACAGGACAACTATTAGTCGTGCACTCCACAAATCTGGCCTTTATGGAAGAGTGGCAAGAAGAAAGCCATTGTTAAATGAAAACCATAAGAAGTTCTGTTTGCAGTTGGCAAGAAGCCATGTGGGGGACACAGAAAATGTGGAAGAAGGTGCTTTGGTCAGATGAGACCAAAAGTGAAGTTTTGGCCTAAAAGCAAAACACTATGTGTGGCGGAAAACGAATGCCCCGTACACACGGTCGGATTTTCCGATGGAAAATGTCCGATCGGAGCGTGTTGTCGGAAATTCCGACCGTGTGTGGGCTCCATCGGACATTTTCCATCGGATTTTCCGACACACAAAGTTGGAGAGCAGGAGATAAAATTTTCCGACAACAAAATCCGTTGTCGGAAATTCCGATCGTGTGTACACAAATCCGACGGACAAAGTGCCACGCATGCTCAGAATAAATAAAGAGATGAAAGCTATTGGCCACTGCCCCGTTTATAGTCCCGACGTATGTGTTTTACGTCACCGCGTTTAGAACGATCGGATTTTCCGACAACTTTGTGCGACCGTGTGTAGACAAAACAAGTTTGAGCCAACATCCGTCGGAAAAAATCCTAGGATTTTGTTGTCGGAATGTCCGAACAAAGTCCGACCGTGTGTACGCCCTATAAGACTGCAATAAAATAAAGAATAGATAAATACATTAAAAAATGTAATTCATAAATTAGTTCAATATTCTTGTATCTTCATACATGCAGAATGTGATGATCAATCATGCAATTTTTAAAGTGCCAAGTGCTGTCTCTTTAAATATAGTGCAAATCGTGCTCCCAGAAAACATGTGGATGTAGGTGCTCTGGTCAGATGAGACCAAAACTGAACGTTTTGGCCTAAAAACAAAATGCTAAGTGTGGTGAAAAACTAACACTGCACATCACCCTGAACACACCATCCCCACTGTGAAACATGGTGGTGGAAGCATCATGTTGTGGGAAAGCTTTTCTTTAGCAGGGACAAGGAAGCTGGTCAGAGTTGATGGAAAGATGGATGGAGCCAAATACAGGGCAATCTTAGAAGAAAGCCCATTAGAATCTCCAGAAGACTTGAGACTGGGGTGGAGGTTCAACTTCCAGCAGGACAACGACCCATACATACAACATACTTATGTTATGCCCTGTACACAGGATCGCACATTCCGACAACAAAATCCATGTTTTTTTTCCGACGGATGTTGGCTCAAACTTGTCTTGCATACACACGGTCACACAAATCTTGTCGGAAATTCCGATTGCCAAGAACGCGGTGACGTACAACACATACGACGAGCCGAGAAAGATGAAGTTCAATAGCCAGTGCGGCTCTTCTGCTTGATTCCGAGCATGCGTGGAACTTTGTGCGTCAGAATTGTGTACAAAGGATTTCCGACAAAGGATTTTGTAGTCAGAAAATTTGAGATCCAGATCTCAAATTTAGCTTGTCAGAAATTCCAACGGAAAATGTGCGATGGAGCCTACACACAGTCGGAATTTCCGACAAGAAGCTCACATCGAACATTTGTTGTCGGAAAATCCTATCATGTGTACAGGACATTTAGTCAAAGTCCAGACCTAAATCTAGTTGAGAAACTGTGGCAAGACTTGAAAATTGCTGTTCACAGACGCTCTCCATCGAATCTGACAGAGCTTGAGCTATTTTGGAAAGAAGAATGGGCAAAAATTTCACTCTCTAGATGTGCAAAGCTGATAGAGACATACCCAAAAAGACTTGCAGCTGTAATTGCAGCGAAAGGTGGTTCTACAAAATATTATCTCAGGAGGGCTGAATACAAATGCATGCCACACTTTTCACATATTTATTTGTAAAAAATTTGAAACCATTTATCATTTTCCTTTCACTTCACAATTATGTGCCACTTTGTGTTGGTCTATCACATAAAATCCCAATAAAATACATTTACATTTTTGGTTGAAACATGACTAAATGTGCAAAATTTCAAGGGGTATGAATACTTTTTCAAGGCACTGTACTGTTGCTTGGTAAATGCATTTTAATTCTGTTAATTGGTGTTAGAATACTGCAGATATTTATTTTTCATAGTAACGTTATTGTTTTATTGATTGTTTGTATAAGAACACTTGCTAATGCTCTCTTCTTTTAGGCTATGCTTAGCCTAATAAATTCTTTGAAATACTTCAAGGTGTGTCGGTAAGTGCTGTGTGACCAAGGTGTGTCATCCTCCAATGTACAGAGAAATCCTAAAACAACTCAGCGGCTCTGGGGGTAGTGCTACATGTGCATTTAACATATTTTATGCACATTATTTACTTGTAAAGCCACTTTGTGTAGATATTGAAAATCCCTGAGACTACTGCTAAATGCCATCAACTTGGATGTGATATCAGTAGTCCCAGTAGACTCACTTTTAAGTTTCAGGGAACCACCGCCAATTCAGTGGGGGTCTGTGGGAAACTTTACATTTGTGGCCAGTAGATAGAATGCCACCCTTACAGTGGTGGCCAAATTCCCACTCTTGCAGACAACTAAAAAGATCTTTGGCGTCCTACAGCTGGCTCTGCCAAGTGTCATTGGCCCTGGGACTATGCAGGCACTATCAAATGGGAGGTCAATCAGTCACTGCTCAAAGGACCCCCAACAACCTCTAGAGCAGTGTTTCTCAACCTTCCTAATGCCGTGACCCCTTGATAAAATTTCTCAAGTTGTGGGGACCCCTAACAGTAAAATTATTTTCGTAGCGCGGGGTGTCAGCACCCAAGGCAAGACAAGTAATTTGCGCCCCTAACCCACAGATATTTAGGGCTCCCTGAGACCCTTCCACTCGTACAGTATTAAAACCCCTTATGGTACATTTTAGGATGTACCACTCTTTCTCTTTGTTCTCCTTTCTTTCCCTTTTATCTCTCTCTTTCCTAATTTCTTTTTTTTCCCTATCCCTCTCTCTAGCCGTCTTTCTTGTTTTCTCTTATTCTTTCTCTCCCTTTTTCTTTGTTCCTCCCCCTCCTTTTCTCTCCCTTACATGTATGCTCTATTTTTATTCCTTCTCTTACTCCTTGGTGGGGGAGTGGGAGGAATGGGATGAGTGGAGTGCTGACGGGGAGTTGGGATCAGTGGCAGTGCTGGGGGGAGTTCTGATCAGCCAACTTAGGTGCTCTTGAGCAAGGTCATCTGAGAACTGTAGTGTGGACTTTTAATGGCAACTATAATCACAGGTAGTGTTACTCACTGTTTCTCTGACTTTGTGGTGTCTCGTACCAGTGACACCCATGGCGAAATCAGGAGATAGGGTCTCCTCCAGCCCCTCCCACTTCACATTCCTCACCAGTCAGCTGACCTCTAGTCTCTGCCCCCCAGCCATGCCGTGAACTGAATGGGCGGCTGCGAAGAGGCTGAGTGGGTGGCCACAGGCTCCAGGAACAGCCCAACTGGGCAGTCACAGGGACAGCCCTGCTTGGCTGCCGCATAAAGGCTGGGAGAGTGGTGCATGCTTCAGGAACCGTCCAGGATTCGGTGACCCCTGGCAAATCATCATTTGACCCCCGAGGGAGTCCCGACCCCCAGGTTGAGAACCACTGCTCTAGAGGAACCATAGTTGAGAAAGGCTTATCCTTATGCCCCATACACACGGTCGGATTTTCCGACGGAAAATGTGTGATAGGACCTTGTTGTCGGAAATTTCGACCGTGTGTGGGCTCCATCATACATTTTCCATCCGATTTTCCAACACACAAAGTTTGAGAGCTTGCTATAAAATTTTCCGACAACAAAATCGTTGTCAGAAATTCCGATCGTGTGTACACAAATCCGACGGACAAAGTGCCACGCATGCTCAAAATAAATAAAGAGATGAAAGCTATTGGCCACTGCCCCGTTTATAGTCCCGACGTACGTGTTTTACGTCACCGCGTTTAGAACGATCGGATTTTCCGACAACTTTGTGTGACCGTGTGTATGCAAGACAAGTTTGAGTCAACATCCATCGGAAAAAATCCTAGGATTTTGTTGTCGGAATGTCCGAACAAAGTCCGACCGTGTGTACGGGGCATTAGTCTTATTGCCCTTTGCTTCTACTCTGGCAGCTACAGTTATTTAGGTGAGAGGAGAGAAGGGGGAGCTGCCAGCACCAACATTATTTGACACACCGAGAAGAAGAGAGGGCTATGATATTCAAAGACAGAGGTGGCTGTGTTAGAAAAAGGAGTAGTCAAAGTATAAAAAATAATATCTGACGAAGACAAACACAGCAAGTACTGTGTACTGTGTACATAAAATACTTGTATTGTTTGTGCTTCTACCTGCAGTTTCATAAGTTAGTGACAGAGCCTCCTAAAAGTTAGGTGATTTACCACCTGTTCCTTAAAGTGTAACTTCACCCAAAAGGGGGAAGTTCCTCTTCCATTCCTCCTCTGCCATGTTTGGCATGAAATTCTTTTTTGGGGGGGAGCTGGTATCTAGTTTTGACAGGTACCCACTCCCACTTCCACTTAGATTGACTAGGTGATCAGAGCAGAAGTTCTTCTCCCCCCCCCTCCCTCCCCACAGTCTTCTGGGACTGTGACAGGTCCCAGAAGACTGTGGTACCATTTACAAAGCGCAGTGCAGCTTGCCATGTGTAGTGCGCAGCCGGCTGTAAAGCCAAAATCTGCATAGCTGGCTGCGCACAGTAATGCCGCGTACACACGGCCAGACTTTTCGACCGGACTTCTCAGACGGACGCCGACGGACCAAATCTGGCGGACAATCCGATCGTGTGTGGGCTTCACCGGACCTTCAGCGGAAGCTTTTCCAGTCGCAAATCTGACGGACTTTTGATTTGGAACATGCTTCAAATCTTTACGTCGTAACTCCGCCGGACCCAGAAATCCGCTCGTCTGTATGCTAGTCCGACGGACAAAACCGACACTAGGGCAGCTATTGGCTACTGGCTATCAACTTCCTTATTTTAGTCCGGTGTACGTCATCATGTACGAATTCATCGGACTTTGGTGTGATCGTGTGTAGGCAAGTCCGGTCGTTAGAAAGTCTGTTGAAAGTCCGCCAAAAGTTCATCGAAAGTCTGTCGAAAGTCTGTCGGACAGGCTGTTGGACTTTTGTAGCTGAAAAGTCCGACCGTGTGTACGCGGCATAAGGATGCTGACGCTGGGAACCCGAAGGCTAGTGAAGAACTAGCCCAATGAGGACAGCACTGGGTCCCTGGGCAGGTGAGTGTCCTTTTATTAAAAGTCAGCAGCTACAGGATTTGCAGCTGCTGACTTTTATTTATTTATTTTTTTTAGTTGTCCTTCTCTTTAAATTCCCTTGGTAATGTGCTTTTTAATGTGTTAAAGTCCCCTTGTACTGTATGTCATTGGTAATAAGCTTTTTTTTTTTGCTAATATCTCAAGAAATTGCATCTGTGTTATTGTATTTCACTTGTGATTTCTATAAAAAATAGATGTTTCTAATAATGAGCATCCCATAAAATATTATTTTCTGGAAATTTTTCTGGAAATGCACATCCCTGTGTCTGTTGTGATGCCAGTAAGTATTATGACAATGTATGTATGTGGTTACATTTATCTAGGAAAATGTTCTTGTGCATTTATATCCCTTATAATTTATGTACAGTAATGTCCCTGCCAATGTGTAAATGCTCTGGCAATCTATGTCCTTAGTAATATATTATATGTCTTTGTTAATGCCCCTTATACAATTTATCTCCATTTATCTCCAAAAATATCATTTTTTTTGTAATTTATGTATATCTGGTACATTTTGTCCTTCCTGCATGGCACCTTTAGTAAGATATTATTCTGATTTTTTCCAGACTGGTTAAAAAAGTAGAAGGATGCACGAGGAAGAGGGTCAGAACTCCAACTTCAGAGATGACCTGGGTTCAGTTTGAGGAAAGAAACTTTGCAAAAAAAAAAAAAGGCCTGAGTGGCTGGTAGGGATGAGCCGAACACCCCCCGGTTCGGTTCGCACCAGAACCCGCGAACGGACCGAAAGTTCGCACGAACGTTAGAACCCCATTGACGTCTATGGGACTCGAACGTTCGAAATCAAAAGTGCTCATTTTAAAGGCTAATTTGCATGGTATTGTCCTAAAAAGGGTTTGGGGACCCGGGTCCTGCCCCTGGGGACATGTATCAATGCAAAAAAAACTTTTAAAAACGGCCGTTTTTTCGGGAGCAGTGATTTTAATGATGCTTAAAGTAAAAAAAAAAAAGTGAAATATTCCTTTAAATATCGTACCTGGGGGGTGTCTATAGTATGCCTGTAAAGTGACGCGTGTTTCCCATGTTTAGAACAGTCCCTGCACCAAATGTCATTTTTAAAGGAAAAAATCTCATTTAAAACTGCTTGCGGGTTTAATGTCATGTCGGGTCATGGCAATATGGATGAAAATCAGTGAGACAAACGGCATGGGTACCCCCCAGTCCATTACCAGGCCCTTTGGGTCCTGTATGGATATTAAGGGGAACCCCGCACCCAAATTAAAATAAGGAAAGGCCCTATATACTCTGAACAGCAGTATACAGGCGGTGCAAACAAGACAGGGACTGTAGGTTTGTTGTTAAGTAGAATCTCTTTGTAATTTTGAACGGGTACATTTTTAACGTGTTTAGCTCCAGCCAAAAAATCTTTTTTAAGCTTTTTGGAAAACATAGGGAAGGGTTATCACCCCTGTGACATTTGTTTTGCTGTCTTTCCTCCTCTTCAGAAGATTTCACCTCACTTTTTTGTCCCAATGAAAAATGTTTTTTGAAAATTTGGGTTTTTTTGTGGAACAAGGATTGGAAAGCATCAGTGGAAAGGAGAAATTGTTTTCCCATATTAACTCTTACAGGAGAGAATTTCCCTTCCTAGGGGTAGATTTCATCTCACTTCCTGTTGTCTCCTTCCGTTTGCAAGTAGGAGTCGTTTGTAAGTTAGATGTTTGAAAGTAGGGTCCTGCCCTATATACTCAGCAGAAATTTGGGCCTTAGGTGTTGCTGTGGCCACAACACTGTAAGCCCTCACAGGGCCCTGCTGTGAAATATTAGATCAAGAATTGTAATTACATGCCCCTGTTGAACAGGAGCTGAAAAATTAGGCCTTAGGCACTGGTGCTGGTGCCACAACACTGCAACCCCTCACAGACACTCTAGTTGGAACGCAGGAACGAGCCCTGCTGCAAAGTATTGCATCAAAAATTGTAATTACACGCCCCTGTTAGACAGGGGCAGAAAAATTGGGCCTTAGGCACTGGTGCTGGTGCCACAACACTGCAACCCCTCACAGACACTCTAGTTGGAATGCAGGAACGAGCCCTGCTGCAAAGTATTGCATCAAAAATTGTAATTACACGCCCCTGTTAGACAGGGGCAGAAAAATTGGGCCTTAGGCACTGGTGGTGGCGCCCAGAACCAAAAATGTTCTTACAAGCTATCAGCGTGATGATTGAGGAGGAAGAGGATAATTACTCAGGGATAGTCACTCAGCATCAGCATAGGCAGTCTTTGAAGGGATCTGAGATTTCAAAAAAAATTATTCGGTTACATCAGCATCAGGTGCTTGGTAGCTGGTGGTGATCCAAGACTGATTCATTTTTATGAAGGTCAGCCGATCGACCGAGTCGGTGGACAGACGCACCCTGTGATCGGTTACCACGCCTCCAGCAGCACTGAATGTGCGTTCCGAAAGAACGCTGGATGCAGGACAGGCCAGTAGCTCAATTGCATACTGTGCAAGCTCTGGCCAGTGATCCATCCTCAAGACCCAGTAACCCAGAGGATTTTCGGTGGGAAAGGTGTCCAAGTCTGATCTTGCCCCTAGGTATTCCTGCACCATGTAAAACAGACGCTGGCGATGGTTGCTGGAACCGATCATACCTTGGGGCTGCGGACCAAAAAATTGTCTGAACGCATCGGTCAGACGGCCACCTTCTCCACCGCTCCTTCTTTGACTGACCGAAGCCTCAGCAACACGTTGTCCAGAAACAGGAGTTTGTAACCTCCCAGTCTCTGGGAACGCGTTACACAGACCTTTCTGCAAGGCCTCCCGAAGATGTTTCATCCTCTGCTCCCTCTGCGATGGCAAGATAAGGTCCGCAACCTTACCCTTGTAACGTGGATCAAGGAGGGTTGCCAGCCAGTATTGGTCCTTCTCCTTGATACCACGAATACGAGGATCCTTACGCAGGCTTTGCAGGATCAGGGAGGCCATGCAGTGTAGGTTTGCTGAGGCATTCGGTCCGGAGTCCTCTGGGTCACTAAGGACAACAACGTCCGCAGCCACCTCCTCCCAGCCACGTACAAGTCCATGTGTTCCTTGGGACTGATCCCTTAAAGACTGCTGCTGATGCTGAGTGCCAGGCTCCACCTCCATACTGACACAATCTTCCTCCTCCTCCTCCTCGTCCTCTTCCTGTGTGATCGGCGGGCACGCAGGAACACTGTCTGGATAAAGGGGGCCTTGAGAGCTAAGGAAGTCCTCCTCTTCCTGCCTCTGTTCTGCCTCAAGTGCCCTGTCCATTATTCCACGCAGCGTGTGCTCCAACAGGTGGACAAGGGGGACAGTGTCACTGATGCATGCACTGTCAGTGCTCACCATCCTCGTGGCCTCCTCGAATGGTGA
Organism: Lithobates septentrionalis; assembly: GCA_037952835.1. Classification (NCBI taxonomy): domain Eukaryota; kingdom Metazoa; phylum Chordata; class Amphibia; order Anura; family Ranidae; genus Lithobates; species Lithobates septentrionalis. The sequence goes on along the minus strand of JBBDGP010002691.1, from coordinate 132,675 downwards.
CAGGACAGTGCATGCATCCCTGATCATGGCCCACTGGCGTGGGGAAAAAAAACCAAGCTCCCCTGACCCTGTCCTGGTGCCATAGTCGCACAGGTACTCATTGATGGCCCTCTGCTGCGTGTGCAGCCGCTGCAGCATGGCCAACGTTGAGTTCCACCTGGTGGGCATGTCACAGATTAGGCGGTTCTGGGGCAGGTTAAACTCCTTTTGGAGGTCCGTCAGCCGAGCACTGGCATTATATGACCGGCGGAAATGCACACAGACTTTCCTGGCCTGCCTCAGGACATCCTGTAAGCCCGGGTACCTGCCCAAGAACCGCTGCACCACCAAGTTAAGGACGTGAGCCAAACAGGGCACATGGGTCAGTTGTCCCTGTCGGAGGGCAGAGAGGAGGTTGGTGCCATTGTCGCAAACCACCATTCCTGCCTTAAGTTGGCGTGGCGTCAACCACCTCTGAACCTGCCCCTGCAGAGCTGACAGAACCTCTGCCCCAGTGTGGCTCCTGTCCCCCAAGCACACCAGCTCAAGCACCGCATGGCATCTTTTGGCCTGCGTACTTGCGTAGCCCCTTGAACGCCTACGGAGCACCGCTGGTTCCGAGGAAGAGGCCATGGAGGAAGAAGAAGAGGAGGGGGTGGAGGAGAGAGGTGTGTCACAATCAGCATTTTGGAGGCGTGGTGGCGGAACAACCTCCAACACTACTGCACCTTGTCCTGCATCCTTCCCAGCTGCCAGCAGAGTCACCCAATGTGCCGTGAAACTTAGGTAACGTCCCTGTCCATGCCTGCTGGACCATGAGTCAGCGGTAATATGCACCTTACCGCTGACCGCCCTGTCCAGCGAGGCATGGACATTGCCTTCCACATGCCGGTAGAGAGCCGGAATCGCCTTCCGTGAGAAAAAGTGGCGTTTGGGTACCTGCCACTGAGGAACCGCACATTCCACAAACTCACGGAAGGGGGCAGAGTCTACCAACTGAAAAGGCAGCAGTTGAAGTGCTAGCAATTTTGCCAAGCTAGCATTCAACCGCTGGGCATGTGGATGGCTGGGAGCAAACTTCTTTCGGCGGTGCAGCAGCTGGGGCAGGGAAATTTGCCTGGTACAATCTGACGTTGGTGTACCAAAAGCAGATTGCCCACAAGTACTTGGCTGTGACACACCTAATTCTACACCTTCATTCCTCTCACTGCAGGTCTCAGAGAGGACTGAAGGTCTAGTGGGGTTGGAAATCTCAGCTGATGAGGAGCAAGGAGAGATCCTCTTTGTTCTTTGGTGTGGGTCTTTTAGATACGCTTGCCAACGAACTGCATGGCAGGTCAACATATGTCTGGTCAAGCATGTGGTACCCAAGCGGGAGATGTTTTGGCCACGCGAGATACGCTTGAGACATATGTTGCAAATAGCAGCGGTGCGATCTGATGCACTCGTCTCAAAAAAGGCCCACACCAAAGAACTTTTTGAATAACGCGCAGAGACTGCAGCGCCCTGCACATGTGGAGCTTTGGGGTGTGATGCAGTCAATGTGCTGCCCTTAGGCTGGCCCCTGAAGGGCATCCTGCCTCGTTGGTGATGTGCCGCCTCCTCCTCCTCCTCCTCCTCCTCCTCCTCTCTCCTATCAGGCACCCACGTTGAGTCAGTGACCTCATCATCCCCTCCCTCCTCATCACTGGAGCAAACCTGGCAGTATGCTGCAGCAGGGGGAGCATGACTGCCAGATTGCTGTCCTTCTTAGGCACCCCCTCTGTCCATGCTCATGTTACTGCCTTCATCGAGCTCAGTATCATCATCAGAGCCTTCCAAACGCTGGGCATCCTCCTGGAGCATGTACCCAACACTGTGGTCAAACAGTTCGAGGGAATCCTCAGGAGGACATGGTGGAGCTAGGGAAGGAGTCACTGATGACATTGAGCTGAGGGAAGAGGCCGCTGCTTTGCCAGACAAAGCACCCTGGGCATGGGTGAGAGAGGATGAGGAGGATGAGGACGGCTTGGTCATCCACTCGACCAAGTCTTCCGCATGTTGCGGCTCAACGCGGCCAGCTGCCGAAAAAAAGGCCAAGCGTGTCCCATGGCCACGTGCTGATGAGGATGCACCGTCTCCACGACCAGCACTAGACACAGAGCCTGCTTGCCCTCTCTTATTGGCTTGTGACTGTCTGTCTCTCCTTCTTGGCCTTCCAGACATACTAATGGCCTGTAGCTGCACTAAGCTGGGATAGAACACCTGTAATTTTCTTCAGGTAGCTTTATATACTGTAACCAGACAAGCCTGCCTGTCAGTAGGAAGATAACAGGAACGGATCTAGCTGAACACTGTGAGCAGGACGCACTGCACTAAATGTAAATAGCAGGAACGGATCTAGCTGAACACTGTGAGCAGGACGCACTGCACTAAATGTAAATAGCAGGAACAGATCTAGCTGAACACTGTGAGCAGGACGCACTGCACTAAATGTAAATAGCAGGAACGGATCTAGCTGAACACTGTGAGCAGGACGCACTGCACTAAATGTAAATAGCAGGAACGGATCTAGCTGAACACTGTGAGCAGGACGCACTGCACTAAATGTAAATAGCAGGAACGGATCTAGCTGAACACTGTGAGCAGGACGCACTGCACTAAATATAAATAGCAGGAACGGATCTAGCTGAACACTGTGAGCAGGACGCACTGCACTAAATGTAAATAGCAGGAACGGATCTAGCTGAACACTGTGAGCAGGACGCACTGCACTAAATGTAAATAGCAGGAACGGATCTAGCTGAACACTGTGAGCAGGATGCACTGCACTAAATGTAAATAGCAGGAACGGATCTAGCTGAACACTGTGAGCAGGACGCACTGCACTAAATGTAAATAACAGGAACGGATCTAGCTGAACACTGTGAGCAGGACGCACTGCACTAAATGTAAATAGCAGGAACGGATCTAGCTGAACACTGTGAGCAGGACGCACTGCACTAAATGTAAATAGCAGGAACGGATCTAGCTGAACACTGTGAGCAGGACGCACTGCACTAAATGTAAATAGCAGGAACAGATCTAGCTGAACACTGTGAGCAGGACGCACTGCACTAAATGTAAATAGCAGGAACGGATCTAGCTGAACACTGTGAGCAGGACGCACTGCACTAAATGTAAATAGCAGGAACAGATCTAGCTGAACACTGTGAGCAGGACGCACTGCACTAAATGTAAATAGCAGGAACGGATCTAGCTGAACACTGTGAGCAGGACGCACTGCACTAAATGTAAATAGCAGGAACGGATCTAGCTGAACACTGTGAGCAGGACGCACTGCACTAAATGTAAATAGCAGTAACGGATCTAGCTGAACACTGTGAGCAGGACGCACTGCACTAAATGTAAATAGCAGGAACGGATCTAGCTGAACACTGTGAGCAGGACGCACTGCACTAAATGTAAATAGCAGGAACGGATCTAGCTGAACACTGTGAGCAGGACGCACTGCACCAAATGTAAATAGTCTAGATAGAAGATAACAGGAACGGATCTAGCTAAACTGAATACAGTGTATATATATATATATATGCAACACCTGGGATGCATATATATACACAATACACTGTAAGTGCAGCTAACTGACTGACTGTTCTGCCTAATCTATCTAACTCAAATCAAATGACACTGTCTCTCTCTCTCTATCTCTCTCTATCTCTCAGCACACCGGAACACACACTACACAGGGCCGCCGTGCAGGCGGCCTTATATAGTGTGGGGCGTGTACTAAATCCCCTGAGCCATAATTGGCCAAAGCCACCCTGGCTTTGGCAAATTACAGCTCTCTCTACTGACGGCGCTGTGATTGGCCAAGCATGCGGGTCATAGTGCATGCTTGGCCAATCATCAGCCAGCAATGCACTGTGATGCCGCAGTGAATTATGGGCCGTGACGCGCCACACAAATTTGGCGCGAACGGCCCATATCGTTCGCAATTCGGCGAACGACCGAACAGCCGATGTTCGAGTCGAACATGGGTTCGACTCGAACACGAAGCTCATCCCTAGTGGCTGGGCATTGCCATGGGAAAAATTTGTAAATGCAAAAATAAAATACTATTTAGCGGGGGGCCTAATATTAACCTATTAACCTAATACATTCTCTGCAATAAAATGTTACTAAACCCACGACAGTAAAATCAGTCTGTATAGGCAGTAAAAAATGCTTGTTATACTCACTGTGGAACCTAAGGGGTTAATCCTTTGCATTGTGTAAAAAAGGCTGTTGGATCCCATCTTCTCTGATCCCCCCCCCCTTCTTCCACTGTCCCCAATCTATCTTCTGATAGTACAGAGCTTTGGGGGCACTCTGTACATGATCAGTTAAGTGTGTATTGCTAGACAGTTTTTTTTTTCTTTTGGAAAGGTGCATGTGATCAGCACAGGGCCAATCAGCACTGTCCAGGCAGAGGGTCAGAGATCATGCAGCCTCATAGGACAGTCAGAGGAGAACGAAAACTCCTCCTACAAGTTCTAACCAGTGCTTGGCTGAACACTAATAGATGTCACAAGACTGCTATATGTTGCTGATGAGAAAAGGTATTAGGCTGGGTCCACACTAGAGCACGGAGCGGCTCACAGCAGGGGTTCCGGTGCGTCTCCATTCACCGGTTAAGGTCCGATTTCAGCCTGAATTTTTGGCTGAATTCAGACCTGAAATGGGCCAAAAGATGCACAGGACTCCAGTGCAATTCGCACCGGAGCCACTACAGAGATGTGTGAATCAGCTCCATAGAGAGCCGTTCACAATCTCCTGCTATGCGAATAGGATGCGGGGAAACCCGCATCCAATTCACAAAAGCGTGAACCCAGCCTTAACCAGTTCCCGACCAGCCGCCGAAGTTATACTGTAGCAGATTGTCTCCCCTGTGCGAATCGCCGTACATGTACGGCGGTCCGTGCACTAGCTTTTGCGGGTGTGTGCCCGCCGCCGGAAGACTCGATGTCCACCGCCCACCCACGATTGCGGGAAAGAGAGGCAGAATGGGGATCTGCCAGTGTAAACAAGGCTGATCCCTGTTCTGACATGGGAGGAGAGAGATCAGCTGTTCCTAGTGATCAGGAACAGCGATCTCTCTCTTCTCCCAGTCAGTCCATCCCCCTGACAGTTGAAAACACCTCCCTAGGGAACACTTAACCCCTTGATTGCCCCCCCCCCAGTGTTAACCCCTTCCCTGTCAGTGTCATTTATACAGTGATCAGTGCGTTTTTATAGCACTGATCACTGTATTGGTGTCACTGGTCCCCAATAAGTGTCACTTAGGGTCAGATTTGTCCACCGCAATGTCGCAGTCTCCCTAAAAATAGCAGATCGCCACCATTAATAGTAAAAACAATAAAAAAAAATTAAAAATCCCTAAATCTTTCCCCTATTTTGTAGACGCTATAACGTTTGAACAAGCCAATCAATATACGCTTATTGTGATTTTTTTTACCAAAAATATGTAGCAGAATATATATTGGCCTAAACTCATGAATACATTTTTTTTTTATAATTTTTTTTGTATATGTATTATAACAGAGAGTAAAAAATATTGTTTTTTTTTTCAAAATTGTCGCTCTTTTTTTGTTTATAGCGCAAAAAATAAAAAACGCAGAGGTGATCAAATACCACCAAAAGAAAGCTCTATTTGTGGGAAAAAAAGGATGTCAAGTTTGTTTGGGTACAAGGTCGCATGCCCGCACAATTGTCAGTTAAAGCGACGCAGTGCCGTATCGCAAAAAATGGCCTGGTCATTAAGGGGGTAAATCCTTCCGGGGTTGAAGTGGTTAAGCAGTTTATATTTCCTAAAATGATTGCATTTCCATGCCCCGTGTACTGTGAGAGACCAGATATAGTGAATGCAGGCTCCTGGGTTTAGTAACACTTTAAGGTAAAAAAAAACTTTCATGTTAAGCACCCCCCCTTACTTACCTTAGCCCGATCTCAAGCCAGCGTTGTGAATGAGAGCACTGTGCCTGAGAGCACCATCAGCTGCTGCTGTCAATCAAATCCTGTGAGGAGGGAGCAGGGGGCGAGGTAGAGCTGCTCTGTGTGTGTCAATGGACACACATAGCCCAGCTCAGGGGTGAGCCCGCACAAGTGCCCCCATAGCAAGTGGCTTGCTATGGGGCACTTGGAAGGGAGGAGGAACCAAGAACACCAGTAGGCAATAGTCTTGTTATGAGTTAGGTGGAGGAGCTACTCTGGAAGAGAACAGCAGGATGCAAGACTAGAGTGGAAGCCCCTTGTAGAGAAAGAGATGCCCTAAAGCCCATGTCCGGAGAGGACATGACCATTGACTTTAAAAATATAAGTGTGCACCAAAGCAATCCCACTGGAGTATCGTTATCTGAACTTTTATACAGTAATTTAGTCCAAGTCATATTTTGTGAAGTGATACTCGTGTCATTTGGACTCTGAACTACCAGTATTTGGATCTGTATTGCCATATGTGTTGGCGCTATAATGTCAATCACATGGTTCTCTCAGTTATACCATGCAATTGAACACCTGTAAAGCATTTTAGTATATTCAGGAAATTTTTTGAAAAGTCACTAAAATTCCTTTATTCCTTGAAAGAGAAGCCAAGTAATGTGTTATAAGGGAATTGCAATGCACAGCTGAGGGAAGGTGAGTAGAGTGCAGAGCTGAAGAAATACTTTAACCACTTGTCTACCAGTGCTCTTGTTCATACATGGCAGATGGTAGACAGGGATTTTAAACACACTCCTGGCTACTATAATACTCTGGGTACACCACTGGTTCCCAGGGTTCTGGAAAAAAAAATAAGGTAGAATTGCCTTTCATCATTTGACTGACCTTTATGCATATGGTAGGTTTTCTTTAAAACTCTCCCAGGCAGAAGCAAATATGGAAACTAATGACTGAAAAGAGGATCCCAAAGTTTCTATTTTGCAGAGGACCACTTCTGACCTTAAAGGAACACTGCCATAAGAGATAAATGGAGGCTGCATTACTAAACTCTCCTTTGAATGTGCTTGTTCCCTGGCCAGGGTTTAGGGCTTAGGGTTAGGGGGCTAGCGTTGGGGGGTTAGGGTTAAGGGGTTAGGGTTTGAATGGTTTGCCTTTAAAGCCCAAGTTTAGTTATTTTTTTTTTTAATCAGCAAAATAGATGGTACATGCCTGTAGTGAGAAATGTCCCCTGTACTGGTGCCAGCTGTCCTAGATGAAATCTTCTGTCCTCTAAACACCCCCCTCCACACACACGCACACACACACACACACACACACACTCGCAGTGGTAATCTTCCAGTACTGCTGGAGTTCATACAGCTGGAGTATAGTGCTACCTCCGTAGGAGCCGCTGGTGAATGTCATACTCTGCACAGCCAGGCACATGAATTTTCCATACACTCAGGAGTCAAGAAGCATTCCTTGCAGCTTTGTTTGTTTTGTTTTTTATTTAGGGGAATTGAACTTGGATGGGGATGGGTTATTATGGGATGCCCATTTGATCAACAGAACTCTTCAGGGACTCAACCTATATACCCTACATCTGGTATATACACACTCCTCTTCTTCTACCTCCAGCACTAACTTGCTTGTAGAACTACAACTCCCAGGACCAGCTAGCACTTTGGTTTTGATCCAACACTGACTCAGTCAGATCCTTGTGAATGCCCTTTGCAGGCAGGGACCGCGGGCCCCTTTTGGTGTAGCAAAAAGAGAGAGGTCTTAGCTAGCTGTCCTTTCCTGTTGCTACTGATCCCAGTACCACTTCTTCAGGTACTGCCAGCCCATCTGGCTACACAGTCCTCCCAGACTGACTCTGCATCCATCCCAGACTGATTGTACCCAGTCCCCTCAGGAATGCTCTCAGTCCTTTGACTGCAACACTCACCAGCCCGCGTGGCTGTCTTCCTCCTCCTCCGATAGCCTAATGTTCCGTACACATGATCGGATTTTCCGACAACAAATGTTGGATGTGAGCTTGTTGTCGGAAAGCCCGACCATGTGTATGCTCCATCGAACATTTGCTGTCGGAATTTCCGCCCACAAATGTTTGAGAGCAGGTCCTCAAATTTTCCGCCAACAAAACTTGTCGTTGGAATCTCTGATCGTGTGTACACAAGTCCGTCGCACAAAAGTTCACGCATGCTCGGACTCAAGCAGAAGGAGCCGCACTGGCTATTGAACTTCCTTTTTCTCGGCTCATCGTGCCATCACCGTGTTCTTGACGTTCAGAATTTTGGGCCAACATTTGTGTGACCGTGTGTATGCAAGACAAGTTTTAGTCAACATCCTTCGGAAAAAAATCCATGGTTTTGTTGTCGGAAAATCCGAACGTGTGTACGGGGCATAACACTCCATCTCTGTCTTCCAGCCAAACTCCACACTGCCCCTGCTGGGCTGACCCAGAGTAATTGAGGGAGCCTGCCCCCGGCCAACCTTTCTGTTGGGGATTGGTTAAGGCCCTCAGAACACTCCAGATAGCTCCTCTTAGACCCCTCCCACCTGCTTCTGGAATCTTTTCCCAGTTTCCAGATAGCAGGGGGAGTCACCAGAGAAGCTGCTATGAGTCATCCAGCCCAGATAGCAAGTAATTGTGCTGCAAGTTTGACTTGCTAAGCTATTGCTAGACTTGCCAGGCTTTACAAGTTTGTTGCACAATTGCAGCAAGTCCACATTGCATGACTCCAGATCAAATTTCTTTGCAAAAATTCTGCAAGTCTGCTGCAAGTTCTTGTTCAGTTATGTTGTGCAATAATCATCCCACCACCGGAGTCACTGTGGCTGGATTTTCATGCTGTATACTAGCAGTCTGCTCTTGCTGTAGACTCACTACTGTAACTTTGCTCTTGCTAGAGACTTGCCACGCAAATTTGCTACAAATTGGAAAAGTGTTAACTAGAACTTGTGCTTCAAGTGTTCTGCGAGTGTACAACTTGCCAGTGAAAATGTGCAGCAAGTTAACAAACTTACAATTCAACACTGCCACAAATTTGGGGCAAGTTACCCTTGCTATCTGGGAGCCTACCTGAGTCACTCAAACCCTGACCCAGAAAAAAAACGCAGGCTTGGCTGCCAGCCAAGCCCAAAAATGTACCTACACTAACACAACTTAAATCCTATCACTAGCACTCTAGCAACATTAGGTACTACCAGGGGCAGCCCGTCCATTAGGGACGCAGGGGCGCAGCCCCCCTGTCCATGCATCCGGCCCCTTAATCTACATTCGGGGCACCAGATGCATGGATTCCAATGGGGGGGGGGTGTTTTTTTTTTTTTGAAGCACTTGATTAGAGCCAGAGACTCTAATAGGCTTCAAAAAAGGGTGAGCTCAGGGCTCAGAGCACTGTGCTCCGAGGACCCTCAGTTGTGTGATAATAGCAAATGAATATTCACTATTGTCACATTGAATCTCTTCCCCGCCAATCAGGAAGCGGGTCCTGAGAACTTTTTCCAATTGGCCAAAACGACAAGCGATCCATTTGGACCATGACGAGGAGAGAGGAGGAGCAAGGAGAGGTGGAGGCCGCTGGAGGAGACGCAGGGGATGAAGCTGCCGCCCGGAGGGAAGCGCTGCCTGCAGGGAAGTGCGGGCTTATCGACCGACTGATGGTTGTGGTGGTTGTGTGCGGACCCAACCGACCCACGGGAGGGGAGGTGGCTTTGGGTGCATTGTTTGCCACCCCCCCCCCCAATATACCACAAGCCGACACTGGGCGCTCATGAAAAGTGATGGCTATGCCCACCCCTGTGTCCCCCCTCCTCCATTCATATAGAGCTATACTATAGCTTCCATCAATGAAAAGCGCTAAATAAACAAGGCAGACCTTTCACTCATCCTCCATCCACCATCCTCTAATAATAAAGCCTTTTTCATTGATGGTTATAATATGGCTTCCATATAAGGAGGAGGGGGTAGAAAGGGCAGAAATAGTTGGTACTCTTGACAGGTACTTGTGTCAGGTCCTGTGGCTCCATCCCTTCTGTGTAAATGTGCTGCTGGTGGGCTGTATTAACAATCCTCCCACACCCCAACCCCCACCCCCCCAGTGCTCTTGGGGTTAATACAGCCCACTTACACAGTAGTGAGAGAGCTTTGTAGTCACATGAAGGCATAGAAAAACATGAACAAATTTGCAACTAATGCTAAATTATATATGCAGGGCAATGGGGCACCGGGGAGGCAGTATTTAAAAGGTGCGGTATTGTATAGACTAAAAACTTCTTCCTTAAAGCTTAAAGTGTATGTTATCCTAAATATTTATGTTTTTCTATGTGTTCATATGATATATGTGTATTTTATAAATCATACTCTTGATTATTTTCATGTACTTCTGCCATCTGAAGTATCTGTTTGATCCTGCCAGTCTTCTTTCTTCCTTGTTCTAAACTGACCACACAAAGCACATAAGCTGATCTGTGTTAGTGTGGTCAGTTTTTATCCTTTAGCTGGCCATTCAGAGGTATTGGATAGTTTGTTTAGCTATCACACACCCGACCAATCACAGCCTGCCTCTGGCACATACCCCTTCTCAGTCACAGCCTGCCTACTGAACAGGTTCCCCCCGCTCAAGCACAGCCTGTGTCCTGCCTCAGGCTGAACAGACTATGGAATTGTCACGTACCTTACTGTGGAGCCCGAAATGATGAGGGTGGCCTCTTGCACAATTCCTGTCCAAGCACCCCTGGTAGTGGAGACAGAGACTGCTAGGACAGTGGAAGGGTGCAGGTGCCTGGCAGCTGTGGGAGTGAGCTGTAACTTCCATTGGTGGCGTGGAGTCTGGTCACAAGCCTTGTTCAGAGGCAGCCAGGCAGACAGATGCAGAATCAGGATCAGTTGCAAGGTCTGGAACAGGTAGAAGCCAGTAACGTGCTGGCGGTTGGGTACCAAATCAGGAGGTGGAGCATAACATAAGCAAGAAACAGATATAGCAGGCAGATATAGCAGGCAGGGGTGATCCAAGAGAGTTGTCAGATGTAGCAGGAACAGGGTTAGCAGACATAGATAGTCAGGAGCACAGAAACCAAAGCTGAAGACAATCCAGCACTGAAACTAGGCAGACTCTCAGTTTAAATAGGCTACTGGATGCCAGAATCTATGGATGCGTGCACACGCTAACGTGTACGCGCACGGGCTCGCATGGATGCGCCATTGCGCATCCCCATTCCAGTCCTTGCTTGTCTTGGTCTGTGACTCTGCACATGCGCATTAGCATTAGAACTTGCTGAACGGGAATTAGCAGCAGCTGCTGAGTAGGAATGAGCCTCTACTGCACAGGAATGAGCACCTGTTGTGTCAGGTCCTGCTGACCCAGGAGATCCGCCGCTCTCATGCACATCGCTGGATCTAGATGGGGCTCAGGTAAGTATTGCAGGGGGGGGGGGGTGCTGCACACAGTCCAGCTGTAAGGAAGGATTTATAATTTCCCTGGAGTTCAGTTTGAACTTTTGAACTTCAATTGGGCTTCAAAATGTTACTAAACCCACAGCAGTAACATCAGCCTGTATATGCAGTAATGAATGCTTGTTACTCACTGTTTAACTCACAGGATTGACTGTTAATCCCGCACATTGTGTAAAAAGGGCTGTTTGATCCTGTCTTCTGTGATCCTCCCCTTCTTACACTGTCCCCAATCTCCTGATAGTACAGAGTCTTGGGGCACTATGCACGTGCACAGTTTAGTGTGTATTGCTAGAGAGGTTTTTTTTTTTGGAGGGTGCATGTGATCAGTGCAGGGCCAATCATCACTGTCCAGACAGAGGGTCGGGGGTCATACAGCCTCACAGGACAGTCAGAGGAGAATGAAAACTCCTCCTTCAAGCTTTAACCAGTGCTCGGCCAGACACTGATAGAAGTCATAAGACTGCTATACACTGCTGATGAAAAAAGGTATTAAGCAGTTTATCTTTACTAAATATTTGTATTTCCATGTTCTGTGTACTGTGGGAGACCAGATATAGTGAATGCAGGGTCCTGGGTTTAGTAACACTTTAAACCAAAAGCCAAAAATATAATATATTGCAGCTTACTAGTCCTTAACTACTTCAGCTCTCGGGACAATGCTGCTGTCTGAAAGTATCTCTGCTACACTTCCATCCAAAGTAGAGATACCCTAAAGCTAGCCATAGACAGGCTGAAATTTGGTTGGTTCAACAGATATAGCCAAATTTTGATCCCTGTGTAGCTGTCCTTGTTTAACAGAAGTTGATTGTTAGATCAACTTCTATCAGACATGTCAGAAAACTTATTCAGCTGCTGACTAGGGATGAGCCGAACACCCCCCACCCCCACCCCCGGATTCGGTTCGCACCAGAACTTGCGAACAGGCAAAAAATTTGTGCGAACACACGAACATCATTAAAGTCTATAGGACACGAACATGAAAAATCAAAAGTGCTCATTTTATAGGCTTATATGCAAGTTATTGTCATAAAAAGTGTTTGTATCAATGCAAAAAAAAGTTTTAAAAACTGAAGTTTTTTCGGGAGCAGTGGTTTTAATAATGCTTAAAATGAAACAATAAAAATGAAACATTCCTTTAAATATCATGCCTGGGGGTGTCTATAGTATGCCTGTAAAGTAGCGCATCTTTCCCGTGTTTAGAACAGTACCACAGAAAAATGAAATTTCTAAAGGGAAAAATGCCATTTAAAACTGCTCGCGGCTGTAATCCTCATGTCTGGCATGGATTTTAAGGGGAACCCTGCACCAAAATGTAAAAAAATGGCGTAGGGGTCCCCCCAAAATCCATACCAGACCCTTATCCGAGCACGCAACCTGGCAGGCCGCAGGAAAAGGGGTGGGGGGGCGAGAGAGTGCTCCCCTTCCTGAACCGTTCCAGGCCACATGCCCTCAACATCTGGAGGGTGCTTTGTGGTCCCCCCCAAAGCACCTTGTCCCCATGTTGATGGCCATTCATTATGGCGCGTTCCACGGGCACTCGAATTTCCCGAACAACAGGAATTTCTCTAACGTTTACTCGAATGTCAGGCTCATCCCTACTGCTGATCAGTGTTTTCTGACAGCACCCAATCCCATTAACAGAATACAATGTCCAGGCTGGGGGGATTCCTCCATCCACCTCATTTGTGTACATGAAGGAATCTGTGCATTTTTTTTTATGTGCAGCTTAAAGCGGAGTTACACCCAAAAGTGGAAGCCCTGCTTATTTTCTTCCTCCCCCCGTCCGCTGTTTTTGACAGGTACCTGTCCACACTTTCAAGAGATTTTGCCGCGGCCCCCCTCCTCCTTCCCCCGCTGTCGGGCCATTCAGAAAGCACAGCGCGCTTCGCGCATGCGCAGCACGGAACTGGCTGTGAAACTGCAAAGCTTCACTGCCAGTTTCCCTCACCACGAATGGCGGCGGCAGCACCCAAGAGCCGATGGAAACATCGGCTGGGGTGCTGACATCGCTGGAGTCCCGATATTAAAAGTCAGCAGCTACAGTATGCGTAGCTGCTGACTTTTTATTTTTTGCTGGGGGGGGGGGGGGGGCAGAACTTTGCTTTTAGACAGAAGGTGTGTTACTAGCTGGATCGCCAGGTAAATAATGAAAACGCTAAAATATAAAACGAATGCAGCCACTACATCTAAGAATTGGTAAGCTGCAATCTATTTGATTTGTGCTTTTTGAGTTCAGTGTTTGTTTTTTAAGCAGTCCTCAATGTTTTCATTTGTTATATGTTGTTACGTATAATGTATTACATTTTAAACAATTATTATGATACAAGACATACTGTATCTTCTAATGCCAGCTGAAACCTTGTCTCAAGTGATGCTGCGAGCTCCATCTACACCAGTGATTCTCAACCTTTCTAGTGCCGTGACCCTTTGATAAAATAAAAGTTGTGGAGACCCCCAACCGTAAAATTATTTTCATAGCATGGGTTGTCAGCACCCAAGGCAAGACAAGTAATTTGCGCCCCTAACCCATGGACATTTAGTGCTTCCTGAGTCCCTTCCACTTGTACAGTATTAAAACCCCTTATGGTACATTTTAGGATGTACCACTCTTTCTCTTTGCTCTCCTTTCTTTCCCTTTTATCTCTCTCTATCCTAATTTCTTGTTTTTTCCCCATCCCTCTTTCTAGCCATCTTTCTTGTTCGTTCTCTTATTCTTTCTCTCCCTTTTTCTTTGTTCCTCCCCCTCTTTTCCTCTCCCTTCCATGTTTTATCTACTTTTATTCCTTCTCTCACTCCTTGGTGGAATGGGATGAGTGGCAATGTTGGCGGGGAGTGGCTGCGGGCTCCAGGGACAGCCCTGCTGGACGGCCACAATAAGGCTGGGAGAGCGGAAACAGCCAAGGATTTGGTGACCCCTGGCAAATCATCATTTGACCCCCGAGGGGGTCCCGACCCCCAGGTTGAGAACCACTGATCTACACCTTTGTGCTTTTCTTTTGTTGTGGTTGGCTGTGGAGCCACTTTTCCTGAATTTTGGATGTAGTATTGAGCACCCCTATGAGCCACCAGCGCAGCCAGGAACATCAGCTGCCTCTCCACCTGCGAGCCGACCCCCTTCCCCCAGGAGTGGATGAACCTCCTATACCATTTCACATGCACTGTAATCTCTACAATCTTGTGAGTTTAAAATTGTCTGTTCTATATTAAAATGTTTTTATCACGCTGCACTTAGATGGCGCTGCTCTTGTCTTTGTTTTTACTGTCTACAGAGACCCTTCTAGCTTGTTATGAGCCGGCAGCCATCCAGAGTCAGCCTATCTATGACCATCTACACACCTCTTGCTGCATTTGAACTCTCATGCATGGACTCCCCACTATAGAGAGTAGATTAATCGCCCATTTTTCTCTATTTGAACTGACAGAGCGCACATGAACATATATATATATATATATATATATATATATATATATATATATATACAATATTTCTGTGCTTGAGCACCCCTATGGAATATGGACTTTCTGGAGAGTACAGCACTCCTGAATGAAGAAGGATCAGAGCACAGAGCACACTGCCAGGAATGGGAATCAGTGATCACACAGCAGCTTTTGAAATTTGGGCATCTTTACTGTTTTCTCTATTCCTTTCTAAATATTCTGCATTATCAGCAGATACTGGAGAGCCTGGCTGCTCTTGTGAGTCATTTCATCTCTGCTTTGTCTATGTCCCATCCCCATGAAATGAATGCATGTGAAATCAGTAATATTACACTGCTGCCTGTATAAACAAAAATGTGTTATGTTTTCAAGAAATGAAAACTTGGAAGATAAAGGCTTTGCTAGGAGTGCTACCCCTATATGCAGTGCACACAGCCAGCACCCTGGCAGGGAAGGCTTGGGGGTCGCTGATGACTTATCTCCCCCCTTCTTTTCCCAGGCCAGCAGAGGAGGGGAGGGGCCAGCTGGCTGCTCTCTCTAGTGCTGCCTATCCCTCTCATTAGTGAGCACACTTCAGTCATTCTCAGCTGCTGCTGCTACTCTCCACAAGGAAGAATGCCTTGGGGCTCTGTTCACTTCCAACTCTTCAGACTAGCCGTCTATCTGATTGGGTTATCTCAGCTTAGCATTGCCACAGAGCAACCTCTGATCTCTACAGGTAAGCTGGGTGTCATCATAGGGAGTAGCTGTCATCACTGCCTCTCCTGTATCCTAACTGCTGTCCATCATCTATTCTATTATGTTATAGACAAGGACATGACTTTTATTGAAAGCTATGCATTAAATAGGCATAGCAGACATTTGTATATGTTAATGCTGATCACTCCAGCTCATTCCCTCTATGACTACATAGAGGTGTCATCTGTTACATAATCAGGTATAGGTGTCATGCATATAAAAGTAAGAGTTTAATGAATGAGTAAAATGTGGGTTGGGCAGCATGCTGTGGATTGTAGAGGTTTGCTGTGATCTGAGGACTTGGAGAGACTTGGAGGGACTTGGAGGGACTTGCTTTCTTTGTAAGGTGCTCACACAGTGATTAATTGACTGTCCCAGACAGCAGGCTGTGTTTATTTTACACGTTCCTCTGCACGTATCCACATCTCCCCCATTACAATTGGACTTTATTTGGTGCGATGGATCTGCTAGATTCTTTGTTCTGATCTGGGGATTCTGGAATGTGCATTGTTACCTGACCTTGAGTTTTATTTCAAATATGTCAAATGAAGTATCCTTCTGGGCAGTAAACTAGAACATGAACACAGCAGAAGACATTTAATGGGTACATTGTTAATTTCCAAGTTATTTCTTTACAAGGAGTCACACCCTGCTAGCTGCATTATTAAACTGTCCACTAGTGTTCTCCACTAGTGAAAGTGACACTAAACTTTATCCTTGTTCTTCAAAAATATTCCATACACATCCACTATTAGCCCTGAATTATTATTATTATTAATATATATATATATATATATATATTTTTTTTTATGCATGTAATTGTTACTTTGTTACAGAAAAACAATTGTGAGCTCCCAAACCTGCACTGCTCATTAGTTGTGACCATGTGCAATTCTCTATGCACACTACACCATGATCCCTAGTCCATCTCAGGAGCGAGCGGGTCGGCTATATTCTTGTATACAGTGGGACCATGGAGAATAAAAGTAGCCACCTATTGCAATAAAAGTATTTTTTTGAGTTAATATATACTAGAATAGATTTTTTATTTAAAACCAGAGTTTAGTGTCACTTTCCTTACAAGGAGTCGCACTCTGCAAGCTGCATCATTATATTGCCATGCTTTGTTTTACACACAAGTTAATGATCTCCCCAATTGGTCTAGTAAATGATTCAAGAGGCAGTTTATTGGGTATCACTGTGTTCTTGCTTGTATTTACTTTATATAAAGTGTGCAGTTTTCAGTGAACAGTTATTTGGTATTGTAAGAGTTAAGAACGTTGTGGTTTGGGTGGATCACTGCAATCTTCTTTCTGCTAGCAAGAAAGTCTGAAACTTTTTTTTTTTTTTTTTTTTTTTTTTAATATATATTTTATTAATGAACTGCCTGTGATTTCCTGTTTGTTTCTGCAAATTAAAATTAACAGTGAAGGTCGATGATAACCCATAGCAACCAATTATATTTCATATTGTTGATCTAATTGTGTGTGTTTATTAAATAAATATATATATATATATATATATATATATATATATATATATATATATATATATATATATATATATATTTTTTTTTTTTTTTTATTAAACTTTATTTCTTTATTGGATTTTATAAAAAGTCCAGTGCATATATTTTTACATTACTTTTTGATATATAACAGAGGGTATTATTATTATACAGGCTTTATATAGCGCCAATGGTTTGTGCAGCGCTTTGTAATATGAGGGCAGACAGTACAGTTATTATACATGTCAATATATGAGGAATCAGAGGGCCCTGCTTGCTAGAATAAGTTAAAGTGCCAATATAATATAGCATATATTTAGACTTTAACAGTTATAGGTCATCGGCTATGTATAGCCATAGGTATTCAACTGCTCTACTTGTATATAGAAATCCTGGCTATAAAGAAAAGACACTCCTACCCTTTTTAATGTTGTGCCTATGAAATATTGTAGACAATTTATTAGTAATATTATTGTAACCGAACCCAACAAAATATTCTTTGCCTGATATAACTGGATTGGTGAAAAATAAACATGTTAATAAATCGCCTTAAACATGGAGAGGTAATGATTCTGAAAAGGAAACCTTAGAACCGTCTTACATTACCAAACAAAATTTCATAATGGCAGATCTTCAAAGTTCAGCTCCCAATGGAAAAATCTTCTCCAGCCAGGCAGCGGACTGAGACATGCTTTCACTACAGGACTCCTATTAAGTACAATTGGCTGCTGTGATCTTGGGAAGCTGGCAAAACCCCACAATCTTCATCTGTATTTCTTAATGACTGACATCGGCCAATGAGCAGTTCCTACTGCAAGATGTTCTCCAAAGCAACCTGCTTTTATGAGTTTACCAGATTACTGTAATGTAGTCAGCAAGGTCGAGCCAATGAGTCTGACTGCAGTAGGATACCAGTTGTCTGTGTTTGTGTGTATTACATACCCATTAGTTGTATTGTATTATATGTAGGAGAACTTTTTTTTTTTTTTTTTTTTATTATTTTCTAACCTACTCACAGGATTTAAAGGCAAGCAAATCTTGGTATTTATTTCTGCTCATTTACATGGACCCAACACATTCTAAGGTGCTTTGTGGAATATATCATTCACATCAAAGAAGCTAACAAACTAACATTACTATTACAGTAATGCAGACTCTCACACAAGGGCCAATTTGAATGGAATCCACTTAACCTACTTTCCCATACTAGTACATTTTTGTGTAGTGGGAGGAAATGGGAAGAGAAGTAGAAAGCTCTGAGTCTAAAGTTGGCCATACACCAGTAGAACTTTGTACAGAATCTCTAAAAAATAATTTATCGGAGCATTCCATCTTACCATCATTGAGTTAACTAATTTCAAACGAAAGACCTTAACATTTTGTCCACACCTGCTTTTTGAATGGAATCCTTGATGTATTGAGCAGGTTCGTTTTGTGCCTTGTATGATAGTTTTTGTTCAGACAGAAAAAAAAAAAAATGTGCAATTATTTTTGTTCTTTCAAGAAATATTTTTCCTCCTGCTCCTTGGAATATTCCCGTCACTACAGTGAGACAATTGCCAATTTGACCCCACTAAGCATTAGGAAAATTGAATGGATGTTCATAAAATAAACCTTTTTTGAACAAAATTTTACTGATGTATGGTCAATCTATAACTCGTGGTTAGCTTGCAGCCTTGAGTTGCGAAGAATCTGTGATTTTATACTGTTCATTTACTGTACTTTACTGCAGTTAAAGAATCCTACATTAAAAAGGCTAGTGGTGAAGGGTTAGACTCACTGTCAGGTTTTTATTAACCTCTGTACCCCATGCAAGTTCAACCTCCTTTTTATGCTCATGCCGAGCATCCCTTTAGTGCAGAATCGGAGAAGGTGGATTGGCTTTATGGCACTTTGGTAGGACCATTTCCTACATCTTTATACTTCTTCTGTTTTTTAATTCAGTGCACATTTAGTGCACATGGAGCCAAGTAATGATAAGAAAGAGCCATGCTAGTTCCAGGGCAGCACATCAATGCAGCATCATACAGTGATTTTCTTGCCCTAAAACA
Source organism: Lithobates septentrionalis (assembly GCA_037952835.1). Lineage (NCBI taxonomy): Eukaryota > Metazoa > Chordata > Amphibia > Anura > Ranidae > Lithobates > Lithobates septentrionalis. The sequence goes on along the minus strand of JBBDGP010002691.1, from coordinate 113,564 downwards.
AGCACAACATCCATTCTGCCTATTGCAGCCACCAGTACTGAGAGGGAGCTTTAAAAGTGATGGATAACAGCTGCTCTGACAGGTTGAGTTTAGTCTTCTGCTCACCTCCCACTGCCACTCTGGAAAATAAGTGTGCTTCAGTCAAAATTTTAAGTTCATTGTTGAAAAGAATACAAGGAGCAAAACCTCGGTGCTTTGGTGTTACATTCACACATTCTTGTAGTGCACCTGTCCACTCTGCTCCCTTTTTTTTTTTTTTTTTTTTTTATCTGGTGATCTTGAGGAACCTATTCATGAGATGCAGAGGAGCAATTTCTGATAGTGCCCACTGCAGCCTTCTTGCTGTTTCTGACATGCAGAATGCCTTAAACAAACGAATGCCAGTACTAGGCTGCTTCTCACATTTACCAATCTGATTCAAAACGTTCTTGCAAGCATCAGCAGGTTAAGTTACTTATCACCAGTAGAAAGTGTTTCAGAACCAATAATAATTGGGACGCACTTAATGCACCTCCACAGCCCATACGCACAAGCCCGAGAACAGTGGTGGTTAACTTTCCTGTTAGGCTGGCCATACATTTATAAAATGTTCTTGTAGAATTTTTATTTAGATAAAAAAACACAGACTACACTCTTCAGGGGTCCTGAGATTCACTGGTTGTGCACCAGGGCCCTAGAAAAATACTCAGTGTGGAGAAGTAGAAAATAATAGGAACTTCAGCATCAAATTCAATAAATGTTTTGTCCTTGCGAATGTCCTTCTGACATCAGGATAGATAAATTCTTTGCACAGTGACAAGCCAGCTGGCCACATTACCACTTTCATTTGGTGTGTTGAGCACTCAGACTTAAGAATGTGTATCTGGTGTCCATTTGTGTGGACTCAAGGTGCAAAACTTTCCTCCAGTTGCACAAATTGTATTTCAATGAAAAAGCTGAGTTTTACTATAGAAATGTGTTTGTGGTTTTTTTTTTTTTTTTTTTTTTTTTTTTTTTTTTGGGGGGGGGGGGGGGGGGGGTACAGCAAAAAACACATTAGATATAGGTAATGGTGTGTATCCTGC